>JAHWFP010086655.1:0-35046 GCA_023313725.1 Lithobius niger
ACAGTGCCCTAGTTATGAGCCGTATAGCACGGAATTACTGTTTGTTTTAAGATGCGGCATCTACATCCTTGGTGTACTTCAGTGAAGCATTGCTAACAGAAACAATATTAACAATGCCCTAGTTTCTCACCCTGTAGGATGGAATTCCTGTTTGTTTAAAAGATGCTGTATATACATCCTTGGTGTACTTCAGTGAAGCCTTGCTAACAGAAACAATATTAACAATGCCCTAGTTTTTCATCCTGTAGCATGGAATTCCTGTTTGTTTAAATATGCACCATCTACATCCTCGGCGTACTCCAGGGAAGCCTTGCTAACAGAAACCATTTTAACAGTGCTCTGGTTTTGAGCCGTATAGCATGGAATTTCTGTTTGTTTCAAGATGCTGCATCTACATCCTTGGCATACTGAAGTGAAGCCTTGCTAACAGAATCCATCTTAACATCGCCCTAGTTATGCGCCCTTTAGCATGGAAATCCTGTTTGTTTCAAACTGGTTTATCTGCATCATTGGAGTACTTCAGTGAAACCTTGCTAAAAGAACTACATTAACAGTGCCGTAGTAATGTACCCTGTAGCATGGAATTTCTGTCAGTTTCAAGATGCTGCATCTTAAAACTTGGCGTACTTCAGTGAAGCCTTGCTAAAAGAAACCACATTAATAGTGACATAGTTACACATCCTGTAGCATGGAATTCCTGCTTGTTTCAAGATGCTGCATCTACCTCTTTGGCGTGCTTTAGTGAAGCCTTGCTAAAAAGAACCCACCTTAACAGTCCTCTAGTTATGCGCCCTGCAGCATGGAATTCCTGTTTGTTTCAAGATACTGCATCTACATCCTTGGCGTACTTCAATCTTATATTTTGAATATTTGTACAAGGAAACCTTTTTAACACTACATAATAGTGCGCCTGAAACGTGCGAAGAGACGCACATCTTAACATACAACCTTCACATATTCGGTGTACTTTAGTGATGCTTTGCAGCCGAATACCTCCGTAAGAGTGACATAATTAGGCACAAAAAAAGCGTGTTTAATTGTTTCAAAGCGAATTGTGAATAGGTGTGGTGTTCAGGTTAGGCAGGTTCTTATATTACAGTGAAATGATTCATTTCAAGACACATGATTAGTCCTCTGCGCAGTGGTAAGTTGTGTAACATGTTAGGACTGATAGCAGTTGGAAGAGTAGGTTAGCTATTTTAGTTTCTTCTGCACTGCAGATAATATTTCCACAAAAATAGTTTAAAATATACGGAATTGCATTACAAAGCACGCCGAATAAAAGAAAAAAAATGCACGTATTTTCCTGTAATCCAATTTTCAGATTTGTCCAACCGTATAATTGATAGCGATGGAAAAAGGAATGGCTAAACTTCTCGGGAGAAAAAACACGAAAGCAAACTAAATTTGAACAATTTGCTGAGAAGGCTAAACGTTTCCTCGTATCTGCCTACTCTTGTACCCAAGAGCACAGTTAACTTTAAGTCTAGCTCAAATGTTTACAATTGGGGAATAAAAATAGAGAAAACATTTGTCAGTGTATGAAAGGGTAGAGCAAACATTCAAAATGCTTTGCTTCAATACAAACTGTGAGCCACAAATTTCATATAATTTGAGTAAAACAAAGACTTCTGAAGTGGTTAAATTTAATAGATGTTTTAAAAGCGCATATAATTTTAATAGGGGAAGGGGAATTTTGCAAATAGTAAGTATAAATAATGTCAGAAAATAAAAAATAGCTCGTTTGATGTTGAAGGTAAGGTTTTCTGATCGTAAGTCAAACAGAAACACAAATACACTTTCAAAAAACAGCAGGCCTGGAATTAATTTCCATCCGGCGTGGAATATTCGAACCCTGTTAACCTCTGGGTGCGATCGAACGAACAATAGTAATTGTTCAGCAATTGTATTTACATACAAGAGAATCTATCAGTCTAAAAACGCTTCTGAACATATTCTACCCTCAATAATATGGAAATCAATGAAAGACATCTGTATGTGTATGCGTGCATGTGTATGTTTGTTATCGCTGTACCTAAACAACCATACAATCTCCAGAGCTCAACTTTCGTGGAGTATTCTCTTGGGCATCAGACGATGCACACCTAAAGTTTATTTTTAAAATTATTGACTTTTATTGAATTATTGAATGTTGAAACCAAGGAGTCTTCTCCCGCAAATAATACAGCCTAGGCTGTGCAACAATGTTGGTTACGTGGTGTGGATCAGTGGCGTAAATAAATATTTTTTTTCTGGGGGGAGGGAGGGGGACAAATTCCCCCCTTGCCACTTCCTGTCATATATTGGTACCACATTTCATTAGTAACACATACATTAGTTTGCGAGAACGTTCGCAAACTCGGATAGCAGATAGTCAAGACACACGCTAGACAAGCTAAATTCAGCAACATCATCAACGGCCGTCTTCTTCTCCCAGTGAAACATGATGGCCACCACTAGACACTTATGTTTTCACAGCTAAGGCAGTTTGGCTGTTTTCTGGCATCGTAAAAATAATAACAGTACGACAGAAAATGCAGAACCTCAGTTTGATCGGGAGATTTTCATCACCTAACACTGCTGGAAAATTCGAGATTAACAATATCTCTGTAATGCGTCACACATTGCAGAGATGTTAAACAAACCCCAAATCCAGATCTTATCACAGATCTGTACCTCCTGCAAAAAAATGAAAAAAAAAAAAAAACAGGATAGGAGGACAGACTTAGCACCCAATTGACGCGATATGTCTCGTGGAAGATGGAAACGGCGATGAACACCATCTAGATGGTGACAATCAACAAGCTAGTGTCAGACTAAATGACCGTCGACACCAATGACATTCAGGAGGGATAACCCCCCTCAAAGGAAACAGTGAGTAAGTTTGGTATGACCAATGCGTAAACAGACCAATACCACATCTTCACAGCGACTGCGACGACAATCTGAGTGCCATTCCTAGAGTGGGAAGGGGAAGAGGGAAATGGCCGCATGTTAGTTTACGTCTTTCTGCTCTTACGTTGAATAATCTAGAAAACCGATTCACCCTAACATGAAATGTGAAATTGAAAACGATATAAGCAATACTACTCTACGATTAAAGGCATACATGCATCCATGTTGGCTTTCTTGTATGACACAGTTTTGCAACATTTGTTCAAACGTATGTAATGTTGCCTTTTCTTGTTGTTCATTCGTGCGTGATGATTTTGCGACACTCTAACCTGTGCAAATGTTGTAAACGTTAGTCTCAACGGATCGCACGACATACCGGAAGGATTTATGTCTCTTTAAGCATTAACCATGACGTAAGTGAAACTGAAGAGTGTAACTGATTCAATTTATCTCTAGATATATGTAATTTTAAAAACTAGCTGTACCCCGGCGTATGTTACCCGGCGCATGAATGTGTTTGCAGTGTGTACAACCTAAGCCTATTACACACATATATATATATATATATATATATGAGAGAGAGAGAGAGAGAGACAGAGAGAGAGATTTTAAGTTGAATCTAGACACACGCTAGTGTTTCGCCGCCAAGTAACAGTAGATCATCCCATTGTAGACATCCTATTGTTAAAAAATTGATTGTTAATGGTAAAAAGGCGGCTCACTAGCAAACATGTGTCTGTTATAACTGTAAGCAACGGAAAGCATATTTTGGCATGTTGAGGATAAATCCCAATGCGACAGAAATGTTTCAAATTGTTGAAAATGTAAGGGAAAGGGTCAGAGATTAAGAAAAACTAAAATTTAAAGGATGAGTGTCAACCAATCATAGAGAAAAAGATGCGTCAATAACGTTGTTTTTATGTTACTGTATACTAGCTAGCTAGCTAGCTGGCTAGGTAATAAGATTTTTCCCATGTTAAATACCATAGACTTTTTGCTCATGGCTAGCGCAAAATTGAGAAGGCCTACGCAGCTGAATTTTGGCACACGGATGCTTGGTGATCTGGTCCTTTTGTTGGTTTGGGGGTTGTAGAGGTCAGGACAAATGCGTGGGAGGGTTTTGAAATTCGCCACCAGCGAATTTAAATTTCGTTTCTTTTCCAAGTTGCAACCAAATATTTCAAGCAACAATTTCTTCAACAATCAACACTGGTCGTTAGATTTATTGTAAAAGCCTGGACGGACTAAAAACTCATCTGTAACGAAGGACAAAATAAGGACACATTAACGTTGTCGTGGATTGAGTAAGAATAAAATGATGCACGTTATGGTTACGCAACAATACGACCATCCACGAGCTAACGGGAGTTTTGTTAATGACTCAAAAATAAAATGCTTCGCGTTCTGCTGTTTTATTAACAGCGACCTTCGGGGGTTTCTGCATGACTAAATGTCAGCGAAATCTTGAAAAGTTAAGGGGAAGGTGCAGGGATAAACAAAACAACTGAAGGGGATGCGCTGATTGAGTGAGCGAAAGCGGACGACATCAGCGATTGTTAGCCAGTGTGTGCAAAAATGGGATTAAGCAACTTAAGTATGTGAAGAGTGGTCATACAATAAACTAAGCCGTGGTAATTTGGCTAATCAAACGGCAATGGTAAATTTTAAAATTATAAATGTGAAAATTTATAGAAATAAAATTTTTCTCGAAAAAAGGTACAGATGAAGATAAGACAGAGTAACCTTATGTACGTTCACAGTCCTATGAAAGTTGTAATATCCACCCAAAACCAAAACTGGTAGAAAAACCCGCCGAGTTTCCAAAAACGATCGCCCTTTGAAGGTAGTGATATCATTCAACCAAGGAAAGGCCGCCAAGGTCAATCTTATTAGCCAAGTTAATCGCATCCAATAATACTTTGGACGTTAAATGAAAACTTGAAGATTGCTACAGCGAGTAGCAATCTTCAAGTTTTCATTTAACTTTCGAACTGTTAGTCGGTGAGATTAACTTGGCTAATAGGATTGACCTTGGTTGAATGATATCACTACCTTCAAAGGCCGATCGTTATTGGAAACTTGGCGAGTTTTTCTACCAGTTTTGGTTTTGGGTGGATACTTACTACATTGACAAAGTAAAATACTCTAGAAGCATTCTGCATTAATTCGAACTGTTTGTTTTGTTAAACCTTGGCCTTGTGAGTTCTCGTTTATTTATTTTGTACTTTGGTGAAGTTGCGTAACGTGTTCGAAAATATTTGAACAGTACTCCGTGTAATAACGCTCCACTTAGCAGAACTAAAATGAAGAGCATTTTCGGTTGATCCCAGTTACAGTTGGAATTACAATAATGAGGTTAAAAACGGGTGATAGGATGCACGTAATAAAATCAAAAGTTTCAAGCGATTTGTAGAAAGTTCACGATTTGTCGCTGTATATCAACGAGTTTGCAATAAGTTCCGGAAAATCACTGCACCGCGAGAAAATTGAAAAATTACCTCAAAAAATTGGTCCCTGTTAATTAAAATACTTCGATAGTTTGTTTTAATTACTGTTTCCCGTAGACTTGTCACGACACTGATTTTGTTACGCAGTTCCTATCAGGTAAATAGATTAAGTAGGAATCCATAGCCATCTGGTGAATGCCTGCTATTCATGATATTTGCGTACGGATAAGCCCGATAGATTTAGCAGTCTGGCGCTCGTCATTACAGTCTAGTCGTCGGGAGGAGGTGTTGTGTGTACATCTCCGGATGGGCCTCACTTCCTTGACGCATGGGAAATTGTTCCCGTGATGCAGAATCACCGGTATGCATCTTTTGCTCTGTTCGCTTACAATGGGACACATCTTGGTGCAATGTCAAGCTTTACAGGCATACCCCAAAAACCTGCAGAAGGCTGCCAGAAATCCAGGGATAAACTCAAAGCAGTCTTGTGAAGGCTATCAAGTTCTTGAAAGTCATGAAGCTCTCCAGTCTACTTTAGCTTTTTGTTTTCCTTTGCATTCTGCTCTTCGGCACTTTTTAAATTTAGTTAACTAAACGTCACTCAGAACTATATGTTGTCTGTGGGCTCTTTAGCCACATCTTCTGTACTGTTTTCCTGTGGCTCTTTAGCCGCAGCTACTGAATTTCTCCTGTGGCACTTTAGCAACACAGGCTTGGTTTGTGCTGTCACCCCATTCTCTCACAATTGCTACGTTTTTCTACTGGTTGTACGTCTGCGACTTTTCCGCTGTATACGGTTATGCAGGCCCGGTCTGGCTACTGAGGGGCGCGGGTCGGAATGAGCCTGGGAGCGCCATACATTTTTGACAGTGGCATCCATGTGGAGGAGGGGTGGGAGGGGCCACTGCAGTCTCGGTTTATCAAATTTGTAAAACGGAAGTTTTTTAGTTATCACAGTGACTGAAAAATTAAAAAGTAGTAAACAACTCTGCTTCGTAAAGAGAAGAGAGGAGGTGATTTTCAGGCTGGACGAGTGCCCAGAGTTGGTATGCCCACCCATCCTGAACAGTCCAGGCTTGTTGTTTTGGGGGTCAAACTTTGGACATATTTTTCAGGGTTGTGTGTAGATAACCAACGCCCTTCCCATATTTCCTTCCTTCAAGTTATATGCAATGCTGGTAAGCAAAATTCTTAAATTAAAATTCCGTTTCATCTGATTTGTAATTCGCGCCCCCCCCCCCCCAACTTGCCGTCTCGTTCTGAAACTGATTTAGTCATAGAATTACTTTTAATAACGCAATATTATATAATAGTGCTAATCAGTCAGAGCAGTACGACTTCGTTCTGTACTTCCGTACGTTTTTACAAATTACCATTTTGTAGTTAAAAGCTGCCATCTACCATAAGTAAATTTTTGTTTGTCTATTTTTGTCATTTTTCATTTTTTCAATTTTGCAGGCAACACAAAAGTTACAAGTTTCTGGTGGGTAAATACGGAACACAAAAATTGCTGACCTTTAATAACAAACTTAGTTAGCCGGAATTTTGTTCAAATTTTGAAAGCATTTTGATGAAAATGAAAAATTGGAGACCTATAGCCTGCATGAGTGTGTCTTGACATTTTTAAAATTTTAAAATAATGGTTTCACTTACGTATTACCATTACCACTTAATACCATTACCACGTAAGTAATAATGGTATTACTTAAGTGGTAATGGTATTACTTAAGTGATACTACTATTTTTAATTTTAAAAATGGCAAGGTGCGTAACGAATGTAACATTTTTTATCACACTCATGTCGACTGGATCTCCAAATTTCATTTCGATTTTTTTTTGCCACCAGCAAAATAAATCGAGTTAGTTTTCTGATCATTATTCAGCATTTATTATGATCATAATAATCATCATTTATAACTCTAGGAATTTAGACTTTATTTTTTATTTTTGTTATTTTTTTTTTTACATGAATGCCAACAAAAAAACTATCATTATTTTCCAATCTCTGGTTGCCAGGCGTCGAGAGATGTCTGCCTTCACTGCAAAAAAAAAAAAGATGTTTTAAAAACAATGAAGCTCTAGCTAGAATTCTTTCACTCGCTAAAATGGAGAAGAGATCGCATAATTAAACTTGGGCAAACCCCATCATGGCATAGAAAAAAAAAGACATCATTTGAGCAATTCTTTTTCAGTTCCTATCTGGTTGAATCGGCAAGGGTGTAAGAACAGAGATTAAATTCGATATTACGTTAATAGAAAAACGCCTCGTACCACCTGAACCTATAGGAGCAGGGCCCTGGGGATGCGAAAATTGGGGGGGGGGGGGGAGGGTCAAAGGAAGGGGATAGGGTTTGTGGCTTTGGGGGTTAGTTTCGTAACGCAGCTGGTAGATGGCCTTCACCTACCTCTGCCGTGATGTGCGTTATTACATAGCATTCCAGGTGGAACCTCTGAGGCAATTTATCGTGATTTCTAGTCCGTCTTTTTGGATGTCTTCCAACAACAGCGCGCTAGCTCCCTTGCTTTAAGATGGTCGTCGCCTGAGCCAAGCCAATCTGTAATGTTTCTCTGTTGGACCTCTTTAGTGTTTGTGATCCCGCCCTCGGGGAGTCCCCACCAAGACTTTGGCACTTGTTTCTCCATGAGCATCTTCGTGCAGCGACACCACCTTTTGGCAGCGCTGTGTACTACACTCTTGTGTTTCTCGTGTGTGTGTGAGATTTTAGAATCGACGGAACATGGACGTGACAAAGATATAGGTAAGGCTAGGTAGATTTGAAAACGGAAAAAAAAAAGAAAAGATTTTGGATCGTGAGTGACTGCGACCATGTCTTTTCCGCACCTCCCTCGGTTCCTCCTTTCCCCCCTTCCTTTCAGCGAAGATTGTTTGTGATTCTTTTCACATTCCTAAGGGGACAAACGTTTCTCCAGTATTTGAGCCTCTCAAACGAAACGTGCGTACGTCACGCCGCCGTCTTACAGCAAAATTGCCGCAGATTGAAACGAAGTATGATGTTGGAAAGGATGAGTCGCTTAGGATCAAAATGCGTCAGTCGCCAGCATTTCTTCGTTAAGAACAAATTCTGTTTTGTTTTCTTTCCTGACGTGAGTAATAAACAGGAAAGAAGAAAACTGAGTTCTCTTAAAAATCCTTTTTCAGTAACAGAGTCTGATTCTTCCCTTCTTTTGGAACAATGTAAAGTATAGCCACACACGCAAACAATATAACCCTTCTAATATTTAGACATCCTTAAAATGTACACTTTTAAACACCAGCGGTGCCTTTATTAGATATGAAATAAAATAAAATAAAATAAAAATAAAATAAAATAACATGCCCTTACGTCCTCCAGATCCAGACTTCTTTTGTAACATTAAGAAACACAGGGATTATAGAAATTAACTAAACAACAAGTTCTTTTGTCACCTGATTCAGCTGGGGCAGAGTCCTACCTACATCATGGCTTCTTACTGTGAAAGATGACAATGTTTAGATTATTTTGAAATGGCTCCAGTTGAAGGTTTATTCAGGTTAGTGCTCATTACAATTAAGTAGTTTCCCTGGTTTCAAATTCAACTACAATCGGTTAATGATGCTCCTGCCACAAAACTGTGTTGTGCAACACGATCAAAACTAAGAGTTTATGATTCCTATAAAAAAATAAAATAACGATCCTGCTTTTCACTATTTGCAATGGCATACTTTAGTAAATGTTTTAAGTTATCTGTCACCATTATCAAATCGATGTTATGTTAGATAACATAAGATATCTAAGTACCGTAATCAATGCAGAAAGAAAAAACACAGTACAAATTCTGATTAACTTTGGCAAAAACTAATACATAAAAGAATAGTTTCAACGTTTGATACATCCTACGACTTGAGCGCTGAGTCACCTTCGGCGCAAATAAAGATCTGTTTGAAAACTGATAACCTGTGAACCCAAAATACTCTCAAATTTATCAAACGGATGTCAGACGACTTCGTTTAAAATCATCCCTGGTAACCCAAAACTAGCATCGTAATTTTTCCTTTAGACTAATGCTGATTTGTTCTATTTCTATTTTTAAATCAATTCACTTCAGCATTTTGAGTTCAAAGGTTGAGCAGCGATACTGACTTATCGGTGTTGAGCAATGACACTGAAGATTTATATTCATCCAGTTATGTCACAAATCTTCAAAACATTATTTGCAAATTTATTCCAACTCACCATTTTGGATCACTGTTTGCAAATTATATAATCTAAATTCTTTCTCAGATTTGTAGTTATGGTGGACGCAATTTTTCTTGAGTCCTCATGCAAGTTAAGTTACTGTCAACTATTTTCGCCGTTTGCAGTGTGCGCAGTGCATAGTCGGGAGCCACCTGGGTACGGAAAGCCACCAACTTTTTTTTCGGGGGTTCGCAACAATGTTTAACCCATCACCTCTAATGAAATACTGTTCACAGTTGAATAGCTTATTCAATTGCACTGCATAGTAAGCTTCAATGCAACTTTGTAGATTTCGCAAGAATAAATATGTAGATTTTGCGTGCATTACTGAAATAGCGAGTAATACCCCCTGGCTTGAATGTTTTTGGCCTTTCCTCACTGTGGATTGGGATGCCAGATAATGGCTGACTATTGTAATCTTTCTTTTGGCTATCTGCAAGGTTCTCTTGCTACCAGATAGCTGCGTCGATGGTTTAGCTGCGAGGACTATTGAAAACCCGCGAGTAAAAACGTTTCTAACACACGACGTCTTTCAAAAGAACTGTTTCGTTCTCACCTTTTCTCATTTATGCTCGTGGTTTGCAGGTAGGTGCATGTTTTAACTTTTTTAGAATTTATTTGCTTTTGGTAGTCTAACAAGGAGGGCAATAACCAACTGTTATGTACTATAACAGTTTTAAAGATTGATAATAAACAAAAATCCGTGAATGCTCACACGATAGTGTGTTGTTGAATATTTCCATCAACTGTTAATTGACTACCTGATGCGTGTGCTTCTATGCAGTATGTGGGAAAGACAAGCCCGACGTTTCGAGCTGACTCCAGCTCATTATCAAGCGAATAAAAAAAACAATACACTTAAAATTGCATAAAGAAGAAAACAGACAATCGAATGCAGGCAAAACTGCCTTCTGCTGTCTGTTTGCACCTTTATACAATTTTAAGTGTATCGTGTTTTTTATTCCCTTGATAATGAGCTGGAATCAGCTCGAAATGTCGGGTTGTGTACATTGTGCACTTTGGGTTCGTCTTTTCCACAAACTTTGTTCCAATACTTACATTTTCCTAATAATACGCTTCTATTAATCTGTAGTCATTTTACGTATCAAGCCTTTCAATAATTGTGAACAAATTTTTGTATAATTCCCCTGAATACCAATAAAGCTAATTTCTGATTAATGATGCGTAAGTAATTTTTGTATTTGAGAGCAATTATCCCCGAAACACCTATCGCTTTGCAAACCTAAAAATCACAAAATATTGATGTTGAAAATTAAAAATGACTATGACGTTAGGTTCATTTCAGACAAACAAACACCAAGCAAAAGGCCTGACAGTAGCTTCTCTGTCTTGCTTCTCATCGAATGCTACAACAAAAACTTTCTTTACTTATAATGCTCACTGGTTAAGATTCTTAAACTACAAGCCACGGCTGTTTGCCATGATGTCATCATAAGTTAGCCACTGACGATCGAGAATAACGGGTATTTGGCTGTCTGAGTGGACTAGCCCAGTCACGTAATACGCGCGTCACGGTAAACAGCTGTAGCGCGGGGTTTAGTTAACCCCGTTCACACTATGATCAGGGTTCGTACAAAACAGGCCGAACCATTTTCAAAGCTTTTTCAAGGTTTTTCAAGGTGAACTGATAACAAATTTCAAGGCTCTTTGTACAGTAGACTCTCAAAATTACCTTTTAAATTCCGTATTTTGTCAGAATATGTCAACGTTGGCACCATTGTGCTCTTAGTTTGCAGTAGGAAGTTAAACCGTTGTAAACAATGACGAACATTGTGTCCTTCCCTCCAACCCCACTATTGGACAAGGAGGAAGAAGAAATACAAAAACTAACAGCTAGTGAAACATCACTTGCTCAGCTGTCCATTTCTGGAAAAATTGCTTGCCCCGCACGGCATCTCTCCCTTTCTGTCTCCAGTCCAATCCGAGGAAACCTTGTTCACAGAAGAAATGAATTCGGCTGACAAATTAGTTCGATTCACTTATAATAATTTTATACCTATATTAATATACTATTGTGGCATTAACCCCATTCCGAACAAAGTACACTCATAAAATTAAAGCCTTTTCCACGCTACGACTACAAAAATTTCAAATTTCAAGCTTTTTCAAGCGTGGGTTTTTTGGTTTTCATATTTTAGGCTTTGCACGGAATTCAACGCGGTGAACGAACCAGGCATGATGTAACCCTGCGAAAGAAGACAAGCTACGTAAAGTCAGCAATGATAAATGAGATTCGGATCTGTGGGAATCCAATTGAAGCGAGAAATCCACAACTGAGTTGCTCAAGCTCGGCTTACAAAACAAAACGATGTAAGATCGCATAGTGTCACCGATCTGCGTACTTCCAGGACTTCAAAAGGTCCCGCTTGACTTGCTTCAATAGTTGACGGTGTTACTGAATTACTTAACATAAAGTGAATAAAGAAACTCCTCTGTTTCGCGTTATCATTCATTCCCAACGAATCGTTTATATCCTCTTCCCTCGGATGTAACAATCGACGTGGGCACAGAGGCAAAAATCGTTTTTCTGTCCTGTGTAGAAAACGCAGCACTTTCAGTGGAGGAAATGGAAGCGGTAGCAAGCGAGGATAAACAACGCTGTGTATTTTTATTTTGTTTCCCCCTTTTCTATATCCGCTACGATTTATTTCCTTTTCTATCGACAGTATCTGGCAGCAAAATAACATTCCGCTATACCCGGGCGAACTGATAAAGATTCGCCGGTAAGAGATTTTCCTCCCCCTCTGCTCCAGAACACACCCCATCCCCGAACTAGCTGCATCTGCACTATGCACAAACATACGCCCGTGAATGGCATATGTAGCAGTAAAGGATTTACATTTGCCAGAAGGAAGGTAGTGCACGAGTGGGGGGCAGAAAATAGCTTCAAGAGCACAAAGCTGAGGAAATAACTGGGAAATGGCCGTAAGGACCAAAAGGTTCAAAACTCCTCCCTGCTGCGCAAAGATTGAGATCTAATCATCGGCCGAGATCAGAGAAATCTGTCGGTCGCAAGAGAGCGCGAGGAAGAAAAGCGCTTCGAGGGACGTGCGCGTTTAACTGCTTGGAACCTAGGATTTATGGTTTACAATTAGACGCCACCGTAATTGCAACGCATGCTCGTCGTGCTTTGCATCGCCCAAAATGCAACACATGTTGGCAATTTGGAGCTAACTCTAAACTGCATTATGTACGTATGTTTGTGTATAAATATGGAGTAAATGTAACGTCAGGTATGAGTGTTTTAAAGGCCAGTTGCATTTTCAAACTCAATTACTGTTTCCTGCTACAGCTTTGATATACAAGTAAAGAATATATCCTGCTTGTTTGTTGCCACAGTGGAAGGTTGAGGAGCAGGGGTACATTCAATCTAGTGGGATATAATCGGGTGATCATATCCCGCCTCGTCAGTTATACCCCGACAGCTCGATTTTATCCCGGGATCTTTTCGTTGTACGAATGTCCAACTTGCTTTGGTCGTGGCTTTTAACTCGTATATATTCCAGCAGGAGAACTCGACATATTTCGTGTGGTTTACGCATTTTAACATTACACTTTGTAATTTTTTAGGGACGTATCTTATCATTTTTCTTCCACAATCTATTAGCATAAATCATTTTAATTTTTATCGCATTTTAAAATTTTAAATCTTTTAAAATTTCGATCTCATAGTAATTATTTGAAAACAGTTGAAATTTAGTACGTGCACAGACATAGGGCCAAGTCTTGGCCTATTTTAGCAATGGGTGGTTGAAGCGGTGCCATAACTGGAAAAACGGCCTGTCCTAGTCCTTCTCCAGGGAGAAATAATTTTATGAAATGGTAGAGTAGTAGGCTAGTAAAACGTAGCAACACATTATAAAATTTATAAACACAAAGAATGTTTAGCCCTTTTGTTATTATTTATTTTGAATTGGTATATGTTCCAATAAAACAGCCCTGTAGCTTTTGTGGATAATACGGATAAAAAGGTTTTCGTACTTAGCCTGTAACCCCCATTTCTTTCCTCCCCTACCCATCCCTGCTTCGTTTTTCTACTGGTTACATGACTGTAGCTTTCCAGCAGTGTATTGTTTTGTTGACATAAATGAGGTCAGATGTGTCAGATTTGGGTGCAAATAACCAAGATCCTTCATATCATTCCTTCCTTCCTACAATGGGTGCAGCAACACGTATCTTAAAGTTGTCTATTCACCATTTCAATAGCGTTGCCCATATTCTAAATGCAGCATCCACGTTCCAGATTCTTCGTTATCCAATAGGCTCATGTGGGTCTTATGATCTTGTTTTAGTTATGAAATTCGCGGCTCTGCTGCGAATAGTGTTGTTCCACTTTTAAATTTACCGCTATTTTCTGTATGCTGCTCGAAGATTCTAAGTGCTGCATCTAGGAGTTGAAAACGTGAAAAGGCTCCTTTAAGCAGATGCACCTAAACACGATTACCGCTACCAAAGTACTTAAGTAATTATTAAATGGACTTCATGGTAAATAAATGCAGATGAAAACCCATTTCCGTTTCCTTTTGGAGTTAAATAACAGGATACCTGAGTGGGATGATAACCTATGAACATTGAGACGAAAGATCGAAGGTCAACCATTCACCTACACTGACGGCCATGCAGAGCTGCAGAGCTTTGCCCCTTGATCTCAAAGTTCGAGGGTGCAGTTCCCGATTCAGGCAATCTAACGTTTTAGTTCAAAAAGCAACGGTAATAGGTTTGCATAAGTATTGGCTTAAAACTACTGGGGAATTGCAGCCAAAGTTCTCTTGCTAAGAATCATGCATATGCATGACCAGCAGCAAACTGTTTCGTGTTTTATTGCTTGCCTCGATTTATTTAGTGCAGCATACGTCACCAACTCTCGAATCACAGCAGATTTGACACTTTTTTCCGGTAACAACTTCTCCCTAACGAAGTGCACAACTGATAGTATTTTTGGTGTTGGAGGGTAAAGTTCTTTGTTTGATCTATACTATTTTCGGTTCTGGTTGGCCATTTACGGGAATTTTCGGAAAACGGATTGATCATGCCTGGTAAAATTTCTCTTCGAGCAGACGAACCAATATGGCTACCTTATCGCTCGCTTCATCGCTTTCCTGACATGAAAAACCTCTGAGTTCACAAGCTAGGGAGAGTTTGGAATGTCTTCAACTATATCAAGGCACAGTACTCAACACGGATGCGGAAACAACAAATTCAAGAGGCCAGCGCTGCCTCTAGAATTTCTAAGGTAATGGTAAGACGTATCTTGTCAGTAGCAAAAGCCATACCGACAGCCAAAGCTAGAGTTAGTCCTAACGCCACAGACATACGTACACCACAGTGGCTCAATGTGCGTACGAGGTTCCAGCCATCGCCAACGTTAGTGCATACGCGTGACGGGCGATTGTAAACGGTCATAAAATACAGATACTTCCAGTGGCCAACCAGAATCTAAAACAGTATAGGTGAAGTGCTAGGAGAGAGTAGAATGATTGTGGGATACTTTGAAAAACAAGAGAGAGGGAGAGGGAGATAAAGAAGAGAGTATCAATACAAAGAAAGTGGAGCAAAGGAGGAGGGGTTAAGGCTTAATGGCGTGTCAACAACTAGGACGTAGTACGTAGCACAAACCTCAGCCACTGTGCAGTGGTCCGGGTTGCCATTGTGCCACACATTACGGAGATGTTCAACAATCCTCAAATCTAGATCGTATGATACATCTGTACCTCCTGCAAAAACTTTAAAAAAAAACCCGAACAGGAAGATATACTTATCGCTCAATTCATGTACAATGGGTACAAGGCAGCCAGGCACAAAAGGAATGAGAGCTAAACTGACGATTCAGAGAAGACCACTCACCAATTTTCAGAATAAAATCAACGAAGTAATATTTTTTTTAAATCTAGGAAGTAAAATCAAAAGTTTAGTTTAATTTGGTTGTTGAGGGGAGGCATAACACATTTTACAGCGAAATTTTTCAGTCGTTGGGAGCACCAACCTTTCAACTCCCAACTTTCCTTGGAAAAAGGCTAATTGTGGCACTGAGCGAAAACGAAATGAATAGAAAAGAAAATCACAACAGAGAGAGAAAGAAAGAGAGAGGAAAATACCGCACACAGAATGAAACAAACCAAGTGGGAAAGAGTGAAAGGCAAAAAAACACCAGGGAGTTAGAGAAAAAGCCCAAAGAGAGAGAAAAAATGCCAAGCAGATAAAGGAACACACTAGCGAGGGGGTATTGAGGATTTATAGCCCATTGACAGCAACGCCAGCCTTAACCACAGTGCAGTGGTCAGGGTTGCCATGGTGCCATACATTACAGACATGTTAAACAAATCCAAATTTAAATATTATCATATATATGTACCTCAATTAGACAGAGGGAGTGAATGACAAAAAAGAGGCGAGAGATGGAAAGAAAACGAAACACAAGAGATAGAGAGAGAGAGAGCAAGAGAAAGGAAAAGCACCAGAAAGTGAAGGAGTGAAAAGAAAACCAACTACGTGAGAAAAGAAAAAAACACCTGAGAAAATGGGAGAGAAAGGAATAGAAAGGGGAAAAAACACCAGAAAGAAGGAAATGAAAAACACGAACAGCGGGAGTGAGAGAAACGAAAAAACACCACTGTGAAATGCAAGTGACTGAGAAAGAGACAAAAGGAAGAAGAGATTGACAAAGCAAGAGTGTAGAGAAGAGAAAAGTAACGCGCAGGGAGAGAGTAAGACGGCACCTTGCTTCTCCTTTTGTATGCGTAAAAGTGCACAAGGTTCTAGTGAAACAGAAAGCACACTTATAATAAAGTAAATATAAGGAATGACAGTGCCTTATGCAAGCCTTTGCGACGAGTGTGAATTTCAAGCATGAATTTCAACCATTTGGGTTTTTTAAAATATTTATTCGGGATGAAATTTCCTGCGATGATGTAGTTTAGTGACCTGCTTCAATCCAACAAAGCGACAAATCTATCATTGCATCCAAAGAGTTGAAAAAAATTATAAGGCCTATAGTTTCAAAATGAACTCGATTCAACAGGAAATGGACAGGGGGAGACTGAGACTAAATGGTGCGTCGATCGATAGTTAGGTCATTCGTGCCAACCTAAGTCACAGGCAGTGGCCTGGGTTAACACTGAACCACACACTACAGTGACGGTAACCCAAATCCCAAATTTAGAATTTTGTTTATCTGAACCACCTGCAAAAATAGAAAAACCTCAGACTGAGGACAAAATCATCACCCAATTGACATGCAATGTCTCACCGAAGGTGGAAACGGCGACGGTCACCATCAAGATGGTGACTATCGACAAGAATGTGATGAGCTGTGAGTGGCCGGCGACACCAACAACATTCAGAAGGGATAACGCCTCCCTCAAAAGGAAGTAATGAGTAATGAGTAAAGTTGGTGTCACCAATACGCAAACGGTCTAACACCACCTCTTCCTGGCGACTGCAATGACAAGCCAAGTGCCATTCCTGGTGAGTGCTTTTAATAGCCTACGATTGTCGGAAATAGTGAGTGTCCTTTTCATGAGTTGAATCTAGCTCCGACGTCATGAGGTCAGCCCTCGACCTTTAAGTCCCGAAATACATTGTTAGTTATTATTGAAATTATTGATCAAACCAAATAAAGCTCCATCTCAGCACAAGGGGACAACTTTAGATTGTTGAGGTCATTCGAAAGCATGGAATCAAGTTGCTGTCAATTGAAGAGGATATTCGACTGAGAGGGTTTTAACTTGTGTGGTGACTGAAAGTGTCGAAATTGCATGCTAATACAACCTACGAGCTAAATCAGCTTGTAGAAAGCTAACCTGGCAAGTTTTGGGATGAACAAAGTGAACTTGGCTCCTTATGCAGTGTAGACCTAATGAATTTGCTGGGAACTTTCACTGAATAAGGTAAAATGTAGCAAAGCTCAAGGTCAACACTCTAAGAAAAAATGGTGAGTTTCAAAGGTGTATGGGGATATTTTCAGGTTATCACTACCACGCCCTCCGAAAAAGAATTTTGAAGCACCTTACTCTCCGAAACTGTGTTAAAAGTCACTTATGGTGTTTTTAAGTAACCCGGTGTGTTTGGAACCTCCCTTTTGGAGGGTGCTCTAGTGACAGCCTGAAAACAACCCCAAAGAGCTCAATACTCGTTATTATTTCTCGGACAGAAAATATGGTAAATCATACCATCATGAATCTGTGGGGGAAAAAACTAACAAGTCTATCTGTTGTATTGGTATTTCTTACAAAATATTTGTAAGGACTAATATCAATGTTATAACAATAATGAACTCCTTTGTAGCAGTCCCTTATCTGATACTTTGTCACGGATACATAGAAGGGCCTTGTTAAAGGGTTTCAAAGGGTTTAACGAGCGTTAACCACTCCTGGTCATCTGCCCGAAGCCCAAGGGCCCTAAGGGCCCTAAGGGCCTTGTTAACCGAACTCGAAACAAAGACTCATAATAATCATAAACATGTTGTTCGCTTTTGGTTCTGTCACTATCGATGGTGGTGCACGATGCTGGTTTGTTTGTGCCAGTTTTGTGCGTACAATGGTCTTTTGGTTTTTACAAAGCCTACAGTAAAAATGTGAAATCTTTTACTTCGTACAACTGAGTTTAAAAGCTTACCAAACAGCTGTAACATTGTAAATGTTTTTTGTTTTGTTTTTAATATTAAATCCCAAAAGTACGTATCAATAGCACACACACACACACACCCCACACAAAAACATTTAGTAATGACCTTGTTGCATAGATCACTGACAATCAGATGTAGTATTACGCGCAGGGACTCGTCTCGCTCGCACTCCTTATGGATACAAAGTATAACTATACATGTAATGAAAGGAGTCAAACCAGCCAGAAGTCACATCATAGAACAATCCGCACGTGTACTGAGCGTTATTATATTTTACACTTTTACGATATTATCATCAGTGGAACTTGCGCTGAACGTCTTTACTGGTAACTTGTCTGAGGCTGAAGTCGTTATTTGTACCACTACGTTGTCCAGAGTGATCTGAGAAGCGTTCAAGAATCGAGGTAAAAGCCCCGGCCATTACCGGAAGTTGACTGAGACAGCAAGCCACTGAAAGGCTTCTCAGATCGCTCAACAGAATGGAACAAATAATGACTTAGAACGTGAGACAAGTTAACAATATAGGGCCGTGACACAACGTAGTATTATTGTGTATTAACTGTATGGTGGAGCCAGTAACTAAGTTAGCTGCAAGGAGCACTGGAGGGAGAAAGGAAGATCGTGCTTACTGAAGCCAATACTATTAGACTGGATTTCTTAAGCCTATAACGCGCGATTTTTGTTGCTGGAGAAAACAACGTTCTTTTAAGCCTAGAAACCCGCTCTCAAAGCCCTGTCTTGACTAGAAGTGCCGTTGCTTTCCGTTACTGGTTGTAGCTATTACCTCCAAATGGGGCGTCGGACGAACGTCTAACTGGTAAAGCGTCTAATGGGATAATTGTCTAAAATCTGCCTAAATAAAAAATCTGGAAAAGCATCTAAACGAAATATCACATAATGGATAACAGTACAATGGATAAACGTCTAACTGGACAATAATATAACTGCGGTTTCTGATGTTATATGCATAGCCGCAGCGAGCGCGGCAGCGCGAGCGAGGCAGGGACATTAGACGATTTTCCATTATACGAATTTCCTGTTAGACGGTTTTCCGTTATACGGTCTTCCAATTATGCGATTTTTCAGTTAGACGATTATCCCTCGCCCCCCTCCAAATGGTGTCTCGTAGCCAAAATGACGTCACATGACGCTGCTCTATAGACGTTCAGCGCGAGTTCCAGTGATGATAAAAGTATTATTAAAAAAAAACGGATTGTTCTACGATATGACATCTGGCCGATTACATCCCTTTCGTTATGTGCATAGTAATGGGTTTGGCTTTTCCCTCTATGCTAAAACGCTTCGAAGATTGCTCTGGACAATGTCGTGGTACAAATAATGCCTTCGAACGTCAGACAAATTATCAATAAAGACGTTCAGCGCGATTTCCAGTGACGAAAACAGCACATAACCGTAAAATATAATAACGCTAGCTGGTTTCACCCCTTTCAACATACACCCCCCCCTCCCCCACAAAAAAACTGACGACCCAACATTTTCCAAGTCCGACTATTCTAGTTAGCACCCCTCAGAACCAGGAGAGGACAGAAATCAACTCTAATGAAACGGGAAGATTTCTGTCCTCTCTCTGGTTCTGAGGGGTGCTAACTAGGAAAGTTGGACTTAGAAAATGTTGGGTCGTCGGTGTTTTGTGGACCACCCTGTATGTATAGTACTCTGTAATCCACATGGCGTGCGAGCGACGACGAGTCCCTGTACATAATACTGGATCTGAATGTCGGTGATCTTATTCGGATTGTCACTGCTAATTTTTTTTTCTATTTTTTACAATAGTAATCTAATCTTCTTCCACGAATGATAACTCTGTATCCATGCGGTGGTGCGTGAGCGACGAGTCCCCGTGTATTAACGGCCTATATACCGTCGACTTTAAAAGAGATGGTTGGGACACGTGTAACCTACATGTCGGATGTTTTCTTTGCTTTCTTCCCTTTTTTTTCCGCCAATGGGTAAACGAGACCCAGATGCACTGCTTGATGAAGGAATGAGTAAGTGAGAAAACGACAAGAGAGCAAGTGCAGAATCCCAGCCCACCGAACAAAACCGAATGAGGAGAAGAAAAACAAAGAAAGAAAGAAAGATCGAAAAAATAGAGAGAGAGAGAGAGAGAGAGAAAAGAAAGGGGGAACAGAGAACGAGATGCAGACAAAAATGGTTCGTTTTGGTGGGGGCCGAGGGCGGTGTCGTCGCTTCGTCATGCCGCCGTCTTTTCCTGTGTGGCGGCTCTGTGTTCTCATCCCGCTCGTCTTCCGCGCTTCGCCAGGCATTTATGGCTTGCCGTAAAAGACAACACCGTTGGTTCCGACTGCGATAAGTCCGCGCCCCAACCCGAGAAATCGGGGGAGCGTGGCACGACCAATTTCCTTCTCTCCCGACTGAAAAGAAGAAGGCGAAGAGAAAGGAAGGTGGGGCGAGTTTTGTGCGGGTGGGAATGGCGGTTGCAGCGGCGTCGTGGTTGTAGGGAGAGTTCTTTCTTTTTCTACCCTTCAAACTCTACCAACATTTCCAATCCCTTCACCACCTTTGGCCCCTCTGCGAATTCCAATGAACCACGTACGATAAGGCAATTTGACTGTTGGCATTGCAAGCAGAAAATTCTTTCTACTGTCGGTTGTTGGTTCTTGCGTTTGTGTTCAGTTGTAATGATACAGATGGTACACATGATATTTTTGGCTGCATAGGCAAGATATCGGCTAGATAATGCTCAGTAAAAATGTTGCTTAATTTCTGTTCACAACTGCATACCTATTTATCACATTTGTCAACCCCAGGGGAATTGTGACAAATGTGATAAATAGGTTTCCCCCGGGTAAAACGGATAAAAATACATTGTACTTCCTTGCAATTCCCCGGGGGGAAAATGAAATCCCTGGGGAACATGGGACTAAAAGTCTCCGCCGTAAGAGAAAATAATATCGTCCTCACTTACCAGTGTTGATTCCTGACTTGTTCCTGATTTTTCTGACTGGTAGACACCCTGAACTATTCTTTGGCATAACCCACGTTAAAATACGCGGATTAAAATTTAACCCAATAGATGCGCGTGACAAAGTACCAATCCTGCAAACATTTGTCCATGGGCGTTCGACGGCATACCATGAACCTGAAGCACTAAATCAGCGGGCTTCTTCAATCCAAATCAGGCTAGGACAGAAATCGCCTGTTTCGCCTCGTGACTCCTAAACCAGTTCACGTGCATGACAGAAAGTTAACGCCTTTTAGAGACTCTTGATAAAGTACGATTCTGACGATGTTGATTCTTGCAACTGGTCTGGATCCAGAAAAGTCTACGAGCGTCCCATGATGCTGGATAGAGAAACCAGCGGGCTTCTTCAAGCCAAACTTGGCTGGGGTAGAAATCGCCTGTTTTGCCTCGTGACTCTAATGCCAGTTCACGAGCGTGATGAAAAGTTGAAGCCTTTTAGCGACTATTCTGTTGATGTTGATTTTGCCAACTGGTCTGAATCCGGAAAACGTAACCCATAACTTATCTCTCCGACGACCCTGTGACAAAGGATGGAGCGTGAAGCGACAATCCCAACAAGGACACTCATATATTCTATGGACGTGTTTACATAATACAGGGTGGGCCACAAAAAACTGACGACCCAACATTTTTTAAGTCCATCCTTTCTAGTTAGTACCCCTCAGAACCAAGAGAGGACAGAAATCTTCCCTTTTCATTAGCTTTGATTTCTGTCCTCTCCTGTGTCTGAGGGGTGCTAACTAGAAAAGTTGGACTTAGAAAATGACTGTTGCGTCGTCAGTTTGTGGACCACCCTGTATCTCCTGTTAGTAGTAGTGCATAGAGACATTCGCGGAGCGGGGTTGGCTTCATTCTGACTCGTTCATTTTGTTCAACATGCTTATTGATCACGTGTTGATACAGCTGGCATTAGTCTGTTGTCACCAGCAAAAATAATAAACTGTAAATCGAGATAACTTCGTCTAAAAATCTTTCATCTCATCTAAGGAGTAAGGAGTGATGATTGTAAATGCGTTACCCATATCGGGAGGGAAACAGAAATACACTGATCAAGGAAAAATACAATTCTTGGCCTCAGAATATCGCTTTCAGCAGTCAAAATTTCTAAAAATGTATTGGCTTTTCAGGGGATCCCTCATATAAGACGTGTTTACAAGATATCGAAGCTGTCAGTTTTGGTGTTATGTGCTGCATAGTTTTTCCAAAAAAACGTTTGATAGAAAGCCTTGATTAAGAGAGGGTATTAGCCCGTTTGCGTATTGCTCACATCAATCTTACTCATTGCTGCCTTTTGATGGGTGTTATCCCGCCTGAATGTCATTGGTGTCGCTGGTCACTCATGGTCCATCACTTTCTTGTCGATTGTTACCATCTTGATGGTGTTCGTCGCCATTTCCACCTTCTGTGTGTAAATTGGGGGATGAATCCGTCCTCCTGTATGGGGATTTTCAATATTTGCAGGAGGCAGAGATATACGATAAGATCTAGATTTGGGGTTTGGTTAACATCTCTCTTACGAGGGGCACAGTGGCAATCCGGGACACTGCACTGTGACTGAGGTTGGTACTAATGACCTAGCTGTTGACGCACCATTAAGCCTCAACATTCCCCAGACTTCGATTTAATAAATAGTCACGAGTGAATTTCTGCCACTTTAGATAAACGTCAGTCGCCAGTTCAGTAACGCAAACATTCTCAAGAACATTGGTGAGTTCTAGTTAATGTATTGTATATTGTCAAACTGGTTTTACGTTGATTAGGAAGCCAATCCAACACTCGGTTCACACATGAAGAACTTCTTTACTGAAAACCAATTCTTCGGTTCAAAATGCGCGCTGTGATGAGGCAGCAAACATCCAACATGCAACGTACTGCGTCTGGAAACAAACCAAGCTTGCACAGACATTCGAGAGGGTAGGGGCAACTTTCTATAAAAGGGCACGCTGAGGCTTTATTTTTCTTGGACCTTTTTTTAAGGCCCCTGTCTTGGGCTTCCTGGCTTTCTTTTTGCCCTTTTTAGGACACTAGGCCCTTTCTCTTCGCTGCGACTAGCATTTTTCAGTGCAGAAAAACAAAATAGGACATGTTTTTCCTTCAAAAAGGGCAAAAAAGGCATTTTTTCCCCCCAAAAGAGTATTTTTTCCAAAAAGGGCAGGGACAATGTACCCCCTTCCCTGCGCCCCCTATGCACGCCACTGTACCAAGCTACCAATTTTAATTCAGTCCAAACGTCAAACAATCGCGAAAAGCAAACATTCCACCAAAACAGTTATAGCCTTCGATAAAATGGATTATCAGAATGAATTATCTGACATTTCAGACACATGTCAGTATAGCAAACATTACCGAAATACAACTGCACAGTTGCTAGCGTTCAAATGAATACCCGTTTTTTGTTTTGTTTTGTTTTTTCAGATACACGTCAGTAAGGCAAAAACATTCCACAAAACCGAAAGGTGCCCCGCACAAGACGACAAAATCCAGGGGAGGAGGAAAGAAAGTTGAAAAAAAAAAAACACGGAAAATAAGAGCAGCTTTTGGCCCTGAACTGCCCTGTTGTGGAAATGGGCGGCTGCAGCCAATGGAGCATGACGTCCATTTGGCAAACCAAATCGCCAATTGGTAGCGTCTTCAAATGACGCGCGAACGTGAGTCGCCAGCTAAAAGCAAACAACGACCCTTCAAGTAGGGTCTTGTCCCGCCCAGATGGTGCAGCTTATCTCGCCAATGGCCGGAGCTGCCCCGCACAGGAAGAGGATCGTTCAAAGGGGAGGAAAAGCCACCAATTTGGAAGAAAAGCGCTGACGCTTAGGCTTAGGACCAGAGGGTTCCAATAATGCAAGCCTTGACAATTTCCTGATTTTGGCTTTCATATTTTAAGGTCGCGTTTACGCAAAACGACTCGCGCTTTGCATTCTACCAGCTGGAATTTAATCGCGATGGCAAAGGTGTGTCGTTGCCTCGGTAACGACGCTGCCTGGATTAGCTAAATTCGACATCGTTTGAGCAAAATGCTTGCAGTCTGATAATTCGTGACAGAAAGACAAAGAATTCCTCCCGACGAAAAAATTTTTCCAATCGCTTCTCAACTCGATTACGGACTCCCTGCATTGCGAGCTGGCAAAGCTAAAACAGCCGCCGTGTTGGAATTTCAGATGATTTCTAGCTTCTGGCTGCGAGAATGCAAAGGCGAGTCGTTGCATAAACGTGCCCTAACGCTTGGTATAATATGGTAAGATACGGAAAGCAATAGCTGAATGATTACTTCCCTAACGAAATATAACCAAACTACGAACTAGCTTCCTAAGGATGTGTATGGACTAAATCATTAACTCAAATTATATAATCAGTGCTCCTTCTGATATGATGAATATAAACTACAAACAATAAAAAACACGCCAAGTTCAGCCATTAGAAGGTCTGTGATATCAAAACTCTAAAACAAAACTCTTAAAACCCAAGTTAAGAGAAATGCATTGAAGGATTCACGACCACTGCACTGTGACTGAGGTTGGCGCTAATGACCAAGTTGTCGACGCGACATTAAGCCTCAATCCCCCCCCCCCCCGGATTCACCCATTGTTAGCGTTGCCTCATTTTTGTGGATTTGTCTCATTTTCGTGTTTGGATAGAAGGGACTCTTTTGTATATTAGATTTAAACATATTATTATATTATTTGTATATTGAACATTTAAACATGGGACCTTTGTTCGTGGGCCATTTCAATTACCTACGTAAAACCTTCGAGGCCGTGTGAATCTAAGAAGCGACGTTTCTGAATCAGTTCATTCCCGTTATCAGGCAAGCACAACAGATATCGTCAACTACGTAATAAACATACATTCTATAAAATCATTACGGCCGAGGCATGTTGGAAAGAATATAAAAAAATCTCATGGCAGCCGGTGTCTCAACGTGCATATCAAAAGGGATGGGGGAATTGAAGCTTAATGGTGCATCGACAATGAGGTCATTAACGCCAACCTCAGTCACAGTACAGTGATCCGGGTTGCTGCTGCGCCACACATTAGAAATTTTAAACAAACCACAAATCTAGAACTTATCATACATCTGTACCTCATGAAAAAATTTAAAAATCCCGGACAGGTGGACAGACTTATTCTCCAATTGTTGATGCGCTATGTTTCGTGGGAGGTGTTAACGGCGGCGAAAACCATCAAGATGGTGACAGTCAACAAGCTAGTGACGGACCATAAGTTACGATCAACACCAATGACATTCAGGAGGGATAACCCCTCTCTAAAGGAGCCATGAGTATGGTTGGTGTGACCAATACGCGATAACACCACCTCTTCCCGGCGACTACGGCGACAAGCTGAGTGCTATTCCTGGACAGTGCCTTTAATGATAATAATAATGATAATAATAATAATAATAATAATAATAATAATAATAATAATATAGAGACAATGCACGAAATTCCCACCCAAATTCCCAAGCGGCAGATGTTAATTGGCAGAGGTACCACCATTATGACAGTTGTTTTTTGCTGCATGGGGGAGGAAACCGGAGACCCGGAGGGAACCCTCGTGCAATGGGTGGGAACAACTGGAGAAAAACCCGTACATATACACTTCCCATCGCCAGGATCGAACCTGGGTCTGTATACGGAGTCAAAGATGTGCAACTGGGAATAGTCCGCAACTTATTGCCATCTTCTTTGTTCCACAAGGATTGCAATCTGGAAAGGCATCCGAAAGGGCCGAAATGTATAATAAAGTGGAAAAATAAGAAAAGTGGGTGATGAATCCTTCAGTTCAAAACCAAATACTACCTTCAATCAGTTAATTTGTCGAGCAGCATTATAGCATATACCTCTCTCTCTCTCACTATCTGTTTCTCTACTTTTCCCCTTTAGCAGTTTCGTTTCATCTTTCGACCTGCACGTTTGAACGTGTGCTTTCCATTTCGTTTTTTTTCTGTTCTTTCCTATATGGCTTTGCCGAATGATTTTTATTGAGAGCGGTATTTTTTTTATGTGGTTGCTTTTGCGCTTTTTGCTGAAAAGGGATATGTCCTGTTCGCAAAATGTCATTTCTTAGGTTATATGTGTTGCAATTTTAGGCTACATTTTTTATGGAAGTAAAGCTTGAAATGTAGGCCCTATAGTAATTTGGGAAGGTTTTATGGATGTTTAAGTTCTATACAGTTGGAACCATTTTTTAATGCGAAACTTTTACTGGTTAACCGGAAATTAATTTCAGTATCTCTACTAGTGCAGATGTTATTTATTAGGTTTCTAGGCAGGACAACGTTATTGATATCATTTTTATGGCAAAGTGCCTTTACTTCTTGAAATGTTTTTTCCTTTCTCTCGCAATTTTTACAACTTTAGTTAAAGGAAAATGAAACCCTTGAACCCTGAAACGCTTATCGAACCAGGATGTAGGGGAAGCAGGGGCAAAGTGGAAAAATTTGTTTAAGTGCCGGCTGCGGCAGAATTATCAGACTTAACAAAACTATGAAAACTGGTAACGATATAAGAAACATTTGTTTTGCAGGAACGGGTAACGGGTACCAGAACGAAGTGGATTAAAAACAGTGTTTAAAGCTCATCAGAAGAATGAAAATCATGACACATGAGGTTTTTAGCCTCTTCAATAGCTATCATCATCAGTCCATTATCCGTAAGCTTTCTTTACCTAATTAAGCACCATTCTAAAACAGAAAACTACCAGATTCCGAATAGGTAAAAATCTCTTTCCTTGCGTGACTCAATGGATGACCTTGACTGAAAACACCTAACAATACATTATATACTTTGCCGCATGCACGTGCTATCCATCCTGTTTTACTTCGTCTTTCAACTATACTTAAATTTTCAAAGTAAATTATAGTACTACGTTATTGTGCAAGAATTCTTCTTCAAAATGACACTATAATTATCTTTCGCGGACACATAGTTTCCAAGATTTCACACGTTTTCCTCGCTGACGTTTATTTTTTCAACTTGCATTGGAAGCTGAAAGACGTGCCCACGTTACATTAGTGCCAAACTACCAAAGTGCCATACCAAACTAACGTAACGTCACTAATATAGCAGTGTTGCAGCTAAAAAAAAAAAAATTAACAGCGCTCTAGCAACGGTAGTTTACTTGCAATGCCCATTATCCACTTTGTCCTGGGTACACGCTGCCCCGGCTTCCCCTAGTGAAAATAACAAGAATAAAGGACCACAATTCACATGTACACAAGGGCGTAACATTTCAGAACTTTCATATTAAATCCACTATTTATCATATCTTTGTTCAACCTCTGCTTTTCCACACCTGTTAAAACGATTATCTCCCTTCAAGACCTTTTTTTAAAAAATTAAAACTGAATTCAACTAACTTTGCAAGAAAGTAAACATAACCGGGACAAAACAACAATTACTTTATTTCCTCTTCAGTTAAAACTTCGGTTAATTTGAACAACCAGAGGAATCAGCTTCGTATCCATCATTATTAAATTCACTCGACATATCGTTTGCTACGTGCCACAAATTAAGGAAGTGACGGATTGCATGGGGTGGACCAATTCCTGGTTGTTGGATTTACAGCCATTCGCTTGCATTCGTATTTCACTTATACGGTTTGCTATCCCAAAGAGTGTGGGTAGTTATCCGACACCCTTTCTTCAGAGATTAAAGGATTAACTTACAAGTTGTCGTAAACGGACTTGATGGGTGGAAGTGTGCCTCTCTGGATCAGTGGCTGTGGGCAGTTTATCTTCTTACGCCCTGCTGAAATAAGAGCTTCGTGCTTGGCGCTAACGACGCCAATTTGTCTCTGACATTGGTGACAGCTATTTAAGGAACAGCATTAAGAGCCTGTGTGTTTTACACTTAAAAAAAATATTTTTTATTGTCCGATCCATGGGATTTATACGTATTGTACCGCAGCTAGGATTTTATTACAATTCAATTCCTGTGAGCACCTTTAAATTATCCGTGATGGTGTTTACTTTCTGTTTTGCACTATCTTTAGCTTGTGAGTACGATGAGGTCACCCCCCACCCACCAAACAGTAGCATTGCTGAACATTTTTGTAAATACATCATTAATTATTTTGATGGAGAAAGACGGGGATTTTTCTTGAGGTATAGTAGCTTTCAGCGACGTCAAAATGTCAGAAATTGTAGAATGTAATTTCAGATGTGGAAATACAAGTAAAATTTTTAGCATTTATTTGTTGCGCATCCGGTTCATCAAGGCTTCTTAAGACGTGCAGAGACAGGAATGAGTTATTTTATGGTGGAACTTGAGTAATTTCGTGCATTTGCCGAGTCTAAAGCCCTTAAAACCATCATCTTCTGCATCTCCGTTACATTTTTTTTCCATCTTGATATTTTTTATTTTATTTTGAATCATTTTAGACGTTTTAGAAGAAGAAACCAAATAAAAGGGGGAGAGAAAAACCTGGAATTGGAAATCCTGGAAAACGTTCACGATTATTAAGGAAACATAGGTAAGTGCTGATAGGCCACATTCAACCTCCATAGCTGCCGAAGAAGGATAGTAGTCTCTCACACTACCGTGACTAGCACTGACTGGCTGGGAATTTCCCAGGATCCCAGTTTCTGTCACCGACCAATCTCAGGATCCTTTTGGTAATTAGGCTAATCTATACTGCCAGATTGATAGAAAATAAGAAAAAACTACAAACCACAGATGGTACTAGAATATCACTCGAATATTCCCAATTTATTCTAAAAATATCTCGAGTGTACTAACAACTTCATCAGTGACGTACATCAACAAAAGCTTATTCTATACACATCACAATGCATCATACATTACCTATCCTTTACATGCATCCTACAATGCATCCATATGCAGCCTACATTAGGTATATCCTACACGTCATAATGCATCTTATGTACGCAGAAGATGCATCTTCCTACATGTATCATTCCTACATGATGCTATTAAGACTCAACACTCCTTCACGCAACCCACAATGCATCCAACATTTGCTATCCTATACACCACACTGCATGCAAAGACGGCAACATTACAAAGACGGCATCGAAAATTTGAAGGAGTAAGTTATACATACGTATTCGAAGTGATTCCGAAAGTCCATCTAGGGATATTTCCATTATCATTACACTACCACATAGCCAAGATGACCAATTCATTTACAAGTAGTAATCCCCAGCAGCAATTTAGTTGGAATTGCAAAACCATTACTTCACAGTAAACTGAGCTAGAACCGTTCTATAATTTATGAGCACCCTTTGCAACCTCTGTGTTTGCAATTTTGACAAGTTGCAAGTGAATAATTCGCTTATCTTGGACGAATCAGCTTTAATGCTTTTTTGAAGACGGCAGTTAAGTAAGCCGGCGTTAGCTAACCTACACATCATAATTCATCTTCGTGCATGAAGCAGATGCATTTTCCTAAACATGCCTATTTTCTATTAGCATCATTCTATACATGATGCCATTAAACCTGCCCCCCCTACATGTATCCCACAACACATCCACAATGCATCCTTCATTAGTTATCGTACACATCACAATGCATCTTCTTGTACGAAGATGGCATCGAAAGTTTAAATGATTCAGTTCTATGTATGTATTCAAAGTGATTACGAAAGCCCATCTAGGGATATTTCTATTATCATTACACTATCACACAGCCAAGATGACCACTGCATTTACAAGTAGCAATCCACAGCAGCGATTCTTTTGGAATGGCGAAACCGTTACTTCACAGTAAACTGAGCCAGAACCAGTCCTCCGTTCTATAATTTACGAGCATCCTTTACAACCTCTGTGTTTGCAATTTTGACAAGTTGCAAGTTCATAATTCGCTTATCTTGGACGAGTCACCTTTAATGCTTTGTTGAAGACGGCAGTTAAGTAAGCCGGCACCCGAGCTTAAGATCACGCAATTTAATTTAGGTCTCGAGACCCGTTGGAAAGTGTAAATTATTTTCGCTTCGTACAGAAGTGCAATATCCGCACGGCGACGACGGTGTAGTAAAGCAAGCGCGGAGAGAAGGCACAGTGAGCGAGAAAAGCTGTGGTGTGTGCGCGACGCTGGCAATGGCACATTGCATGCACACGCTATAATCTATAGCGCTTTCTACGGCAGCCACATCTTCATTAACGACCAATATTAATTTGCCCCCTTCGTTTTATTTGCGCTTCTCATTTTTAGGATTCCGCCGAGAGTTTGTGTGTCGTGAGATGAAGGTAATGCACCTTACGGGGGGAAGTGCCATTAATTAAGCTTGGTGTGCCGTGCCGTGCCTTCCTGTGCACTTTTCATCCCCTCCGCCTCTGTGTGTGCTTCGATACAATAGACTCCCACCTCTGCATCGATAGAACAGCGACAATTACGGGTTGGTTGGATGGGGTGGAGAGTCGAGGGAGAGTAGGGAGGGGGTTGTAAGAACGCGGAACCTGAGAATATCGCCTGACGCTTTCTGTTTATGAAATGCTACTTACTATGTGGCCCGCATCAACACACTTGGAGTAAGAGGCTGAGACGTATACGATAACGGCTTCGTTGTAAGGAGCGAGGGGTGGCTGGGAGGTGGTGGGAGACTATACGTGTGGGGGTAACACGGTGAGCTTTATAGCAAAAATAAGCAGTTGTAATGCATTACCTTGCCTCGTGCACCGACATAAAGTAAGACTATCCTCACGGTGCTGTCTTCTCATCTCTGCTTCCCCTCCACAGTTTTAGGACCGCTTGTCCTCAAAGACGGTGGTGGTTACTGCACTTCTGACACCAATGTAAGGGCTCCCGTCTTAGGCTTGGCTATGCTACTTGATAAGAAACCGTCGAGAGGCCTCCAGTTGCTCCAGCAGTTACTGTTATACGAGCGGGGATTAAGCGTAAACCATAGGCAAGGCAGTAAAGGGATTTGTCGACGAGCATACGTCACGGACCCAACCGCATTACAAGCTTATTGGGTTGTCGACTGCGCGTCCCTAAAGAGAGCTGACACTCTTCTTGGCCCTAATTGAAGAAGGCCACTTCGGTACTCGGGATGACTCTACCTTTCCTTTAGCAGGAAGGAAGAGAGAAGTAATGACTAGCGCGGATAACATTAACGTTAGAATTAGGGCGGTGTTGTGTCTGCATTAAGGACACGACGTTGTTAATAATTAATGAAAGACCTAACCCAACACTGCAGTACGTAGAACTGGTCCTAGGAATTGCCACACGGGAGTTGAAAAGTTGGGAAATAGGCTTACGTGGCATATTTACGTGTGGATTGGATGGTAGTTGGCTGACAACTGGCATCTGTTTGTGGAGAAATCTATTTGTGGAGGATAGGGAAGTTTAAGGAATTTGGTAAAAAATATGAATTGAAATAAATGTACACAAATCACTGCAAAAAAATGGATATAATTACAGATTACTAATTGAGGATTGTAATTTTAACTATGAAATTACATACTGAAAGACCCAACCCAACACTGCAGTAACCAGAACTGGTCCTAAGAATTATCACATGGGAGTCGAAAAGTTGGGACATAGGCTTACTCGATTAACTTGTGGGTTGAGTAGTAGGAGGCTGGCAACTGGCATATATTTGTGGAGAAACGCATTTGTAGAGGATAGGGAAGTTTAAGGAATGTGGTAGAAAATATGAAATGAAATAAATGTACACAAATAACTGCAAAAAATCGCTGTAAATTGCGGATTAATAACTGAAGATTCTAATTTAACTAGGAAATTAAATAAGACCTAACCCAACACTGCAGTAAGCAGAACTGGTCCTAAGAGTTAGCACACGGGAGTCGAAAAGTTAGGAAATATGCAATTCCCTGCATATATATGTGGATTGAGAAGTAGGAGGCTGACTGCTGGCATATATTTGTGCAGAAACGCATTTGTGGAGGTTAGGGAATTATAAGGAATGTCGTGAAAAATATGAAATGAAATACAGGGTGATCGACAAAAAACTGACGACCCTACATTTTCTAGGTCCAACTTTTCTAGTTAGCACCCCTCAGAACCAGGAGAAGACAAAAAGCTAATGAAACGGGAAAATTCCTAACTTCTCCTGGTTCTGGCGAGTGCTAAGTAGAAAAGTTGGCCTTAGAAAATGTTGGGTCGTCAGTTTTTTGTGAACCAACCCTGTAAATGTAAAAACATCGCTGCAAATAATTGCTGTAAATGCAGATGGCAAATTTCGAATTTAACTACGAAATTAAATAATGAAAGACCTAACCAACATTGCAGTAAGCACAACTGGTCCTTAGTACTGGCACAATTGGGAAATAGGCTTACTTGACATCAGGGGTAAGGGGGTGAGGCTTAATGGCACATCAACAGCTAGGTCATTAGCACTAACCTCAGTCACAGTGCAGTGGTCCAGGTTGCCACGGCGTCACACATTCCAGAGATGTTAATCAAACCCCAAATCAAGATCTTCGCATAGATCTGTACCTCCTGCAAAAATTAAAAAAAAATCCCGGGCAGGAGGACAGACTTGTCGCCCAACTGACGTGCTTTGTCTCGCGGAAGGTGGAAACAGCAACGAACACTGTCAAGATGGTGACAATCAACAATCATGCTGGCTTGTGAATTGAACGGTAGGAGGTTTATACCGGTGTTTATTTGTTGAAAACACTATTTTCAGCGTAGGTGAGTGTAAGGAACTAATTTCTAGATGACAGATTGAATGAAAGGTTGGTACTGTAATGATACACGTAACAAATATGAAATTAGATAAATAGGACACAAACACGTAGTATATAGTGACACGACGTAGTGACACGACGTAGTATTATTGTATATAACTCATGCTGGAGCCTTAATGGGTTAGCTGCAAGGGGCACTGCAGAGAGAAACAGAAGGGCGTCTTACTGAAGCCGATGCTGTTAAGAGTGATTTCTTAGACCTTAAAAAAAAACGCGCGATTTTTGTTGTTGGCGAAAACAACGTTATTTTAAGCCTAAGAAATCCACTCTTCCGTTGTTTTTCCCTCCATTTTTATGTAGTGCACCTTGTAGTTATGCCCTCCAAAACCCATACTGGTGCCAATATGGCGGCAAATATCACTACTCTATAATGGAGTGGGAAAGTTGGCTTATTTGGCATACTGACTTCAGATTTGGATCGAAGAAGGTTAACTGGCACCTATTTGTTGGTAATCCTATTTAGAAGGCCGGCAAATGTCAGGAATTCATTTCTAAATGACAGACTGAATGAAAGATTGGTACCGAAATGATACTTTAACTACACGACAATTATATAAATAGACGTCCATCGCTGTGAGTACTCACTGTAATCACTGATAGCTCATTTGTGGAATGAGTGGCGGGAGACTAGCATAGATAAATCAATTGAGTGGGAAACTAGATGTCTGGAAATAATTTTTAAATAGTGCATTGACCATAAATTTTAAGTGGATGATACCTTGGTACTGCAATGATGAACCTAACAACGATTTAAATGGGTTTTTTTTTTCGTAAAAAGCAGATAATTTGAAAGTTTTGTGCGTGGTTAATAGCAACATTTCCAATAAAATAAAACGTTTGACATAAAAACTGGTATCTAGCTCCCTAACACAATATTTATTTTTTTTTAAATCGCTACGTTAATTTTTTCGTGATCAAACCGACTATAGCATTGCACACACAAAAGCAACTCTTCATAATGACGCAAATTCTAGGAACGTGCATTGGTGAAGTTTGTTTGTTTAACATGGAAGTTGTTTACACTGTATACCTGAAAAAAAAATCACAGGTACAATAATAAACTACTTGCATTAACACTTATTATTCAACTCGACATGTCGACGATTCAATTTAATTCTTCAACAAAGTTGGACATTGCAAGTGGAGTGATGTTGGTATTGGCAGTGTCTGATGCGAAGACAAAAAAAAAACTGATGTCAGCGATACGGCAAAACTGGAACGAAGAGGGTTCTATCCAAATTTTAATCAGTGCCTTAATTATCGGCAACACCGGAATTACCGTTTTCCTGAATTATTTTATTTTCCAAATTACGTATACCTAGCTCGCGCTTCCACGTTCGCTGCGGCTAAACATATAACGTGAGAAACCGCAACTAATCACGAATCCCTTCCAATAACGAATGCATGCATCGTTTACTTCTCTAATATAAAAATTTTAAAACCCGCAAAAACGGCAATGACCCCTTTTCCGAATTTTAATCAGAACTTAATTTTCGGCGAAACGAAGAAACTTTTTGGCGAAAGGGGTATACACCCACTACAAGGAATTTTTAAAAGGCCTAGGCGCTTTTATGCAACGACTCGCCTTTGCATTCTCGCATCTAGAAGCCAGAAATTATGTGAAATTCCAAAATGGCGGCTGTTTTAGCTTTGCCAGCTCGCAACGAAAGGAGTCCATAATTGAGTTTAGAAGCGACTGGGAAAATGGTTTCGTCAGGAGGAATTCTTCATCTTACTGTCACGAATTACAGGACTGCAAGCATTTGCTCAAACGATGTCGGGTTTAGCTAATCCAAGAAGCGTTGTTACCATGGCAACGACACCTCTGGCCATAGCGATTAAATTTCAGCTGCGAGAATGCAAAGCGCGAGTCGTTGCGTAAACGCGCCCTTACAGTTTTGTGCGATATGTTAGTCGATAAATCGGTAGGTGTGTAATGTGTGCGCGGCGTATCTTGAGTCCTGGAAGTATTTTATGAGCGGCTACGTCTTCCTGGAGGGGGCGGCTTTAATCGACGGCCGCCATTGTTTTTGTAACCATCTTGGATATCAGCAACGCACTCTGCTGCCAAAAACGTACAATCGATTATCTGTGTTCGTTCTGCGGCGAACTCAAGATAGGGCGCGCACACTTTAGATCTAATGAAGCTCTGTTTCTGGATCGA
>JAHWFP010086656.1:0-168776 GCA_023313725.1 Lithobius niger
CCCCCCCCCCAGTTAGGGGTAAAGCATTTAAGTTTTTCAATAACTACCCACCTAATTTATCCAAACAACTACAATTGACACAACACCCTTCTTGCAATTTCATTACTTCATAATGTAATGTTGATTTGAGGTCTCAAAGCTTTGCAGATAGGGAAATGGGGGTAGGAGGGGGAGCCCAAGGTGGGGACAAGTGGGGGGAGCGGCGAACTTATTTTGTCCTTCGAAAGGTCTGGCCAAACCTTAATGACGGATCATAGTACACATCAAAACAAGACAAAAGGCCATTAGTCCGGAATGGCTGCCTTTTAAGTATAAGTATAACTTTTTTTTGCTCACCCAAGTTGGGTATGATGCAAAAATCCATAACACACCAAAAATGACAAAATAAAAAATATAGATGAGAATCCAAAAGAAAATTTAATAAACAGTAAAGTGACTGCAGACAGGAGGACTGCGACCACGCCTCAAAGATATCTGAAAGGAAGTCACGCTGTCGCACATCACGCTCGCTGTTGGTAGCGCGTTCCAATGTTTGATAGTGTCAGGGAAGAATGTGCGGCCAAAAAAGTTCCTTTGGCACTGAAACAACTTAATCTTTCAGGGATGGTCGTGACGTCCAAGGTAGTCAGGGTGGCTCATAAAATCCATAGGATTCAAAATTGTATCACCAGTTGCCACCCGGAACAGGAGAGTCAATCTATGATCCAGCCTTGTTCTCTCTAGAGTGGTCCAGCCCAGGTCGCCCATTAAACCAGTGACACAAACGTCACGTGCCCAAGTACGGTAAACCATCCTTGCAGATCTTATCTGCAGCCCTTCTAAAGCTGCAGCCTCAGACCCCATTGGATGCCAAACAGCAGAAGCGTAGTTTAAGTTGGGTCTAGCAAGCATATCAAAAAGAGTTTTCCTCACATCGACTGTCGAGTCTCACATCACACGACTGATAAACCTAGTTTGCTGGGCCACCTTCGTCAAAACACACTGAATATGACTGGTCCAGGCTAAGTTGGCAGACAAGAGAATCCCAAGATACTTAGTTTCGTCCACCTGCCTGATCAGTACATTTCCAACCTTGTAAACTACATCACAAAGATTACCAGTCTTACGACTCACACGCATGAAAACAGTTTTGCTGGAATTCATGCACATTCCCCATTTATCGCACCACTGTTCCATCACAACAATGTCCTCTTGCAGAATTTGAATGTCAGCAAAGGATGAGATGCGCCTGGCTACTCCACAGTCATCGGCAAACATCGCGCTGTCCGACCTAAACTGGCTGGGGAGATCATTCACATAAAGAATAAACAACAAGGGCCCAATCACAGACCCCTGCGGTACCCCCGAGGTAACAGGGATCTCTGCAGACTTCATACCCTCCAGCTGCATAAACTGTGAACGGCCAGTAAGCAAAACCCCAATCCACATCAACACTTCCTGACTAAAACCAAACAACTGCAGTTTCGAAAGTAGAAAACCATAAGGCACCTTGTCAAAAGCCTTCAAGAGATCAAAAAACACAACATCAGTAATTCCCCCCCTCATCCATGGTTTCAGCAAGTCTATGAATAAAGCTAGCTAACAACAACTCGCAGGATCCTCCCTTCCTGAAGCCAAATTGCTTAGTACTGAGCAGTTCATTTTTCGTTAAATAGTCCGCCATAGCCTTAGCAATAATATGTTCCAATATTTTGCAGGTGATGCTAATAAGAGAAACAGGCCTATAATTCTTAACATCATTCTTCTTACCAGATTTATGTATTGGTGTAACTCAGCGCGCCTCCAGTCATTAGGAATTTGCCCAGCATGAATAGATTGCACAAAGATAGTACACAAATACCGTGAGACAACAGTTGGGGCAAGCTTTAACATTCTGACAGTAACATGGTCAGGGACCGCACGCTTTCGAGTTGGGTTGCTTCAGAATATAACTTTCAATGCCCTCTGGCCGAATATGAATATTAGGCATAAGACATGCCGGGTAGCGACACTTCCATGGCCAACAATATTAACATCCTGCAAAGGATTAAACACATATTGGAAAAAGATATTGAAAGCATTTGCCTTATCCACAGGCTCGGATGTACATTAGCCATCACCATCAAGAGGAGGAACACATCAAGAGGAGGAACACATGAGCTGTCCTTGCGAAGAGATTTATTGTATCGCCAGAAGGACTTTGGGTCTGTCTTCAATTTTTTACCAAGGTTAACATGGAAACTCTTCCTGGCCTCTTACAACACTTGTTTAGTCTCTTTGCGGACAGCCAGCAAGTAACTGTCACCCTTGTGGAACCGCCGAGCTCTTTTTAGACGCCTCTGTGATGACTTAATTTTCCTGGTTACTCAAGGTTTATCCCTGCTGGGTGTAAAATGATACTTACGTACAAACTTTTCAACTGTACTCAGTAAATCATGCTTAAAGCACATCCAATTTTCTTCAACAGAGTTAAGTTTAGAATTAGCATTAAAAGCAAGGTAACGCTCACTTAATTCCGACTGAAAGCCTAAAATGTCCGCACGTTGGTAGTGTAAGGCCGTAATCATTTTGGTGGCTTGCTTAACAAAGACAATGGGAAAAAAGGTGCGGACCACACTATGATCACTTACCACAGTTTTCAAGTTACATAAAAGTCTCCAGTAAGCCTTTCTGTCTAGTTCCCTACAGAGCAGATATTGTGGCAAGTAATGACAACGAAAACAGTACTTCATGGCTACCCAGCAACACCATTACAGGTCTTGCTGGGAAACACTGACCTCTTTCTCTGCATCTCGTTGAGCTTCTTTTATCAGCCGCATTTCACCTCATTTAGGCCACACTTCAACCAGCCAAGAAGGCTTTGGATAACAGATTTCTTTTGATCATAACTCTTTTCGCATTTCGTTGAACTTCTTTTATTCGCCGTATTTCTCTTGATGTAGGTCACATTTCAACCAGCCAAGTAGGCTTTGGATAGCATATTTCTTTTGATCATCACTTTTTTTGCATCTGGTGTAACTTCTTTTATGGCCGCATTTCTCTTGGGGTAGGTCACATTTCAACCAGCCAAGTAGGCTTTGGATAGCAGATTTCTTTTGATCATCAATTTTTTTACATCTGGTGTAACTTCTTTTAGTGGCCGCATTTCTCTTGATGTAGGTCACATTTCAACCAGCTAAGTAGGCTTTGGATAGCAGATTTCTTTTGATCATCACTTTTTTTGCATCTGGTGTAACTTCTTTTATAGGCCGCATTTCTCTTGATGTAGGTCACATTTCAACCAGCTAAGTAGGCTTTGGATAGCAGATTTCTTTTGATCATCACTTTTTTTACATCTGGCGTAACTTCTTTATTGGCCGCATTTCTCTTGATGTAGGTAACATTTCAACCAGCTAAGTAGGCTTTGGATAGCTGATTTCTTTTGATCATCACTCTTTTTGCATCTCGTTGAACTTATTTTATTCGCCGCATTTCTCTTGATTTAGGTCACATTTCCACCAACCAAGTAGGCTTGGATAGCAGATTTCTTTTCATCATCACTTTTTTTGCATGCATCTTGTTGAACTTCTTAATTTATTAGAAGTTGAACTTGCGTACTGTACATCATTATGGAGGCATACTCATTCCAGGAATTTGCTGACACGCATCTTATGTATGGATGTGTGAATGGGAACAGTCGAGAGGCTGAACGCCTCTATCATGAAGCTTTCCCAAATCGGCAGGTATCAAATAGGCAGACCTTTGTAGCCATTGACCGTCGCCTTCGAGAGAATGGAAGGTCCGAGCCTGTTACAGCCAACTGGGGAAAGGAAAGAGCCGTCAGAACGCCTGCTGTAGAGCAACGAATCCTGTACCGGATAGAGGCAACTCCTGGAGCCAGTACTAGAGGAATTGGAACAATGGAAGGTGTGTCACATGTGACTGTCCGGAGGGTCCTGCACAAACAGTTGTTGTATCCGTACCACCTCCAGCATGTTCAGGCGCTTTCACCGGCCTACTATCCAGCACGAGCGGCATTTTGTCAGTGGTTTATGCAGCAATGTGCCGAAGACCCTATGTTCATTCGTTAATTCTGTTCACTGATGAAGCAAGCTTTACCAGGGATAGCATCATTAATTTCTATAATAACCAATAGGCAGAGGAAAATACACGTGGCATTACCCAGGTAGACACCAACCGAAGTTTAGTCTGAACATTTGGGCGGGCATTGTTGGTGACGAATTAATAGGTCCCTATGTGTTGGCACCACGTCTAAATGGTGAAACCTATCAATGGTTTCTCGAACACGAGTTGCCTACCTTACTGCGGGATGTACCATTGGGTATCAGACAACGAATATGGTTCATGCATGACGGTGTTTCACCACATTTTAGCCTCCTAGCACGATAATTCCTAAATCGTGCCTACCCAGCTCGATGGATTGGTCGAGGTGGACTGCACTACTATGTACTAAAATATGTTTTGACAGTTTACCATTAACTTTGAGTCTAAATTTAACATTAAATGTAAATGTTTAGTTGTTGTTTGTTGAATAATAAACATACAAAGGTTTCTAGACGTCGTGTCCTTCATTAATGGTTTTTTGTGTTGATGACATCGTATAAAACAACCACATACTTTGCAGTAAACTACAACTGTTTTCAACCTAAACTACGTGTTTAGTTGGAAACTACAAGGGTTATGTGCCCAGTTAACGAGTGTTTATGCAGCTCCATCAACATTTCGAAAAAACTAAGTACTTTTAATCTGTAATTCTCCGTGGAAGCCATTAGTCATCCACGTTGTGGTGACAGCAACACAAACTTCGTTCGTAGGACGAACAATACTTCGAAGTATCCGCAAGTATTCAAGGAGTGTTTTATTGCCAAGAATGACCTTAAAATTGTGTTGCCAATGTGTTAACTATTTTTTTTCTTCACGAATTCCTACGGAGAATAGTAACGAAGATTATAGGCCTACAATTTTTGCTTTCGATGCACGAGCGCTGGTTCATTAATGATTCTAATGCATGATTATTACGTTCTTCAAAAACTGCCTGTATGTTTATAAATTTTCTTAGAAAACATTCTGCATAATATTTAAACCAGAATTTTTTTTTCAAAAACAAATGAAAGTGCTATATGTGTGTTAGCAAGAATTTACCCAAACCCCTATAAATTCTTGGTGTTAGTTAGTGGTACTTTAAGTCACTTTGAAAAAAAATACGAAATATTGGCATATTGTATGATGAACGGTGCTACAAATTTTGATTACTCATTCAAGATTTAATCGTGAAAAAATATTATTTTGGTATTGTCCTAAGCCAATAAATGGTTCAAGTTCTACATTTAGGCCTACACTTTAACGTTGCTACACATTGCATATGGTTTTTTGCTAAATTGCACTTCACAGTAAAATCTGTAAGAACTGTTCGTCGTGTATTTAAGCCTATTTATTAATGACGTGTGAACTTCCATGAGGTTGAGGAAAATAGGACAAATAAGTGAGGGTGCATTTTATTTATGTCCACATTAATGGTGTTAGCTATGGTTTACAAAAAAAAAATTCTAGCACAGGCCTACATTCTAATGGTGCTAGCAATACAATTCTTACGTATTAAAAAAAAGGCTGCTTGTATTCCATGGTCAATATTTTACATACCCTATACCTAGGTATATTTATCAAGTGTTAACCTATTGTGTATTTATTAGGTGTTTTACTTATACAACACGAGTGAGAGTTGCTAACGCAATAAGTCAGCCTACACACACATAATGCTACAGATGTGCATAAGTTTGGTTTCTAATGTGTGCGAATATACACAAACGCAACTACAGTGCACAAGTGAAAGTACACAGTGATTACACAAGTGAATGCTATTGAATAGCCTATGTAAGTGCTTGTGCACATCAAATAATTATGTGCAAGTGTCGTAGAAGTACAGGGTGGTCCACACAAAACCAACTCCAACTCCAACTCCACAAGTCCAACTTTTCTAGCACCCCTCACAACCAGGAGAGGACATAAATCTTCCCGTTTCATTAGGTTTGATTTCTGTCCTCTCCTGGTTCTGAGAAGTGCTAACTAGAAAAGTTGGACTTAAAAAATGTTGGGTTGTGAGTTTTTTGCGGACCACCCTGATAGTGGGATTTACTGGTAAAGATCCCCTTGAAATTTAACGTGGTTTTTCAGTGCTTCAACGTGTGCTTTGTATGCCATCTACAACCACGAGTTCGACAAAGTACGACGATGCGGTTCGAAAAACTTCATGGTCGGAACTACCGTCAGTGGAAATTTGACATACGTATGGCGCTAATGGAAATGAGACTAGCTGGTTTCTTGGTTGATTCAGAAGTCACGCCCTCAGCAGCTGTAGAGGAACGTACTACGGGTGCTATTGTACTATTTAATCAATGGAAATCTAGAGCCCTAGCCATGTCAGCCCTAGGCCTATCAAACCTCTAATTCACACCGCAGATACTGCTAAAGAAGCATGGGACATTTTATCAGGTGTCTATGAACCTAAGTCACGTGAGCATTGTTGCAGTTATCCAGTTTTAACTATATAGCGACATGGTCAGTTTTTGTAGGTTTCAGTTTCAGAATGCCAGTGGTCATTTAAGTTCATAGATGGCGTTGCGTACCTGTAACCTATGCCAATGCCATATGAGATGTTGTAAAACCGTGCCTCTTTGTATCGTGTAGCCTATAGCGCAAAGTAAACATGCTGTTCTTTTCATTGCCAAAATCCAATAGGTTATGGGTCCAGCAGCAACTAAAACTCGAAATCTAAGTTTGTAAGTGATCAGTGGTGAATTTCAAACAGCCATCTTTGATCGAACTGTGTAGTAAGTAACGAAAAACGAATTTCTGTGGAAAGTTACCCACGAGGTCGGCTTGTTAGGCCTACACAAAATGGCGAATTCACATAATGCAAAATTTACAATTGCTAAGCTGAGTGACGGGAATTACCAGCCCTGGAAATTCAAAGTAAAGATGTTGCTCATCAGACAACGCACTTGGACTGTAGTGGATAATCCCATTCCAAACCCTGTGACAGTAGATTGGACAGCAAAAGATAAAAGGCTCAAACCACGATCTCACTAAGCTTAGAAGATAATCAATTTGTACATGTTTGCAACTGCAGTAATGCACATGAAATGTGGCAGGAGCTACAGAAGGTACACCAGCGTAGTAGTTTAAGCAATAAAATGTACTTATTGAGAAAACTGTGCCAAAGTAAGCTAGAGAGAGGACAAGAAATGCAAGTATACATTCGTGGTATTCTGGAATTAGTGGAAAAATTGCACGGAATAGGAGAAGAAATAAAAGATTTCCATATAGCTGCCCTATTACTAGGTAGTCTTCCAGAAGAATACGATGCGCTCGTAACAGCCTTGGATGCAAGACCAGATAATGAACTTACAGTAGAGTATGTAATGGGCAAGCTGAAAGATGAGTACAAGAAAAAAGGTAGCAATACTAATGTTGATAGTAGGCCTGCAAGCACATAATCGGCACACAAGGCAGGACAATATCATGACAAACCCCACAAGCCAAAACATGATAGAAACGAGGAAACTCTCGAGTGTTTTTTCTGCAAAAAGTCAGGACATTTAAAGAAGCAGTGCCGAGCATGGAAAGCCAAAATAGCCTTTTCAGGATAATGACCAAAAGGCTAAGTTAGCTGAAAAACCTACGCCTTCACCAGACATATGCTTCAAGATAATGACTGAAATTCCTTCGCAAGACGGTTGGTATTTTGATTCGGCTGCAACAAGCCACATCGCTAAAAGATAAGATTTTTTCACAACCATTGACAGGTCAAGAAAGGGAAAGATAACTCTAGCCAATGGTCAGCAGATATCATCCGAGGGAGTGGGGGAAGGTTACCTATATTGTGAAGTGTCACCAGGTGTAGTGAACAGAATCATAGCCAAAGATGTGTTATTTGCTCCAGAATTAGATACAAGTCTAATGTCAGTAAAGAAGTTAGCTTTACTAGGCTACAATGTGTCATTCAAGGGTGATAAATGCGCTGTTATTGACGATGAAAAGACACTAGCAATTGGAAAAATAGAAAATCACTTGTATACGTTAATCAGCACAGAATTTGCTCAAGTTGCAAAGGAAACCGCACATATCAATTGTGTCCACATATGGCACAGGAGACTCAGCCACAGAGACCCGGAAGCCATAAAGAAAATAACTAAAGAAAACCTAGCAGGAGGTATACAAATTGACGAGTGCAACTCATTCATGCGATGTGTTAGCTGCACAAAAGGTAAACTCGCTAAGAAACCGTTTCCAAAAGCAAGTACCACACGTGCTAAAGCAAAGCTAGATTTAATACACACAGATTTATGTGGCCCCATGGAAACTATAACCCCCAGAAAGAAACGGTACTTCCTAACATTCACCGATGATTACTCATGGTTTACAGTTGTGTACCTACTTCATACGAAGGACGAAGTAAGTGAAAAGCTGGAGGAGTACATAGCAGCAGTCTACAACAAGTTTAATACGAAACTGAAGGTCATTAGAGGAGACAATGGGGGAGAGTACACAGGTCAGCAGACTCGAAGTGTTTTTAGGAAGCATGGCATCGTGTTTCAAAGCACAGTGCGTTACTCGCCAGAACAGAATGGGGTTTCTGAGCGGAAAAACCGTACGATGTGTGAATCTGCAAGATGTATGTTATTCGATGCAAATTTACCAAACAAATACTGGGGAGAAGCAATAATGTACACGTGCTATATCCAGAATCACTTGCCGAGCAAGGCAGTCACAAGAAAAGGAAAGGCCAAACCTAGAAACGGTACTTCCTAACATTCACCGATGATTAAACACGGTTTACAGTTGTGTACCTACTTCATACTAAGGACGAAGTAAGTGAAAAGCTGGAGGAGTATATAGCAGCAGTCTACAACAAGTTTAATAAGAAACCGAAGGTCATTAGAGGAGACAATTGGGGAGAGTACACAGGTCAGCAGACTCAAAGTGTTTTTAGGAAGCATGGCATCGTGTTTCAAAGCACAGTGCCTTACTCGCCAGAACAGAATGGGGTTTCTGAGCGGAAAAACCGTACGCTGTGTGAATCTGCAAGACGTATGTTATTGGATGCAAATTTACCAAACAAATACTGGGGAGAAGCAATAATGTACACGTGCTATATCCAGAATCACTTGCCGAGCAAGGCGGTTACAAGAAAAGGAAAGGCCAAACCTAGAAACGGTACTTCCTAACATTCACCGATGATTACTCACGATTTACAGTTGTGTACCTACTTCATACTAAGGACGAAGTAAGTGAAAAGCTGGAGGAGTATATAGCAGCAGTCTACAACAAGTTTAATAAGAAACCGAAGGTCATTAGAGGAGACAATGGGGGAGAGTACACAGGTCAGCAGAAGCACGGCATCGTGTTTCAAAGCACAGTGCCTTACTCGCCTTACACATAAAAGTTTTTGGAAGTAAAGCCTACGCACACATTCCGAAGGAAAATAGAACCAAGGGGGATCCGAAAGCGCAAGAAGGAACTTTAGTAGGCTACAGCTAGACTTCAAAAGGCTACAGAATTCTGCTGCCAGATAAGGATAGAGTAATAATTAGTCGAACTGTCGTCATAGATGAAGGAGCTCAAAATCCAATGGAGTTCATTCGAACCACCGAAAATAGGCCTATTCAAACTGCCCAAAGAAGTGAACCAGAAATTGAAGACCAGCAGTCTGTTGAAAACACAGAAATTCACATTGCAGAAAATTCTCATGTTCCGGTCACGAATGATGAAGAAAATGTAAACCCAGCAGTAAGGGCTTCTACCAGGAAAAACAAGGGTATCCCAGCCAGACGACTGTCGTACATGGCACAAATTGAGCATGAAGAAGAACCAGAATCATGGCAGGATGTCTTGAAGATGCCAGAATGCAAAAGAAGAAAATGGGTCAACGCAGCAAATGAAGAAATGGCATCTCTTCAAGAAAACAACACTTGGACCTTGACAGAGTTACCGCCAGGAAAGCAAGCCATTGGCTGTAAATGGATTTTTAAAACTAAGTATAATGAACAAGGAACGGTTAGCAGTTACAAGGCAAGGTTAGTTGCAAAAGGCTACTCTCAAAAATACGGAGACGACTACGACGCAACGTTTGCGCCTGTGGGAAAGCAAGTTACCTTTCGGACACTGATGACAGTAGCAGCTGCAAAGGGCTTCAAGGTTAGGCAGATAGATATGAAAACTGCGTTCCTTAATGGAGAAATTGAAGACGATTTATACATGGAACAACCCGGAGAGTATACAAAAAGTGGTAAGGAACATTTAGTATGCAAGCTCCACAAATCTATTTATGGTCTAAAGCAAGCGGCGAGATCTTGGATCATTAAAGTGAATGAAGCACTGATTGAAGGTGGCTTCACTCGAAGCCGTGCAGATCCATGTTTGTACACAAAGTGTGAAAATGGAGAATGGACTTATGTGGTCTTATATGTGGATGATTTTCTCGCTATGAACAAACATGACAGTGAAATTGACAAGTTGGTTCGAAAGCTAAGCTCACATTTTGAAACCAAGGATCTTGGAGAGGTAGGCTATTATCTTGGAATTCAAATTCAAAGAGAAGAAGATGGTAGCTTCAGAAAGCCAAAATAAATGACATTATTCAGAAGTTTGGTATGGAAGAAGCAAGGAGTGTGTCTACTCCCATGGACTCCGAATTCTGAAATTTCAAGGTGAGGAAGATATTTTGCCAAATAATGAAAAGTACAAAAAAGCAGTAGGTGCACTACTATACATTTCAACCACTACAGGATCAGACATCATAGTTGCAGTGGGAATTCTTTGCAGACGAGTATCCCATCCCAGGGAAAGAGATTGGAGAGAGTGAAGAGAGTTATTCGATATCTGAAGGGGACTCGAGCATGAAGGACACCATTCCAGCCAGCAAGGACTTGTCACTCACTGCTTATGCTGATGCCAACTGGGGAGGTGATACAAGTGACAGAAAGTCAACAAGTGGGTACATATTCAAACTTGGTGAAAGCACTGTATGCTGGTCAAGTAGGAAGCAAGCAACAGTAGCTTTGTCATCAACTGAAGCAGAATATGTGTCTGCAGGTATGCAAGCCAAGAAGTGGTGTGGATAAGACAACTACTAGAAGATATTGGACTGCCTCCAGACAAAGCAACTGCAATTTTGGAGGACACCCAAGGTTGTATAAAACTGGCAGAAAGTGAACGTGTCAATGCGAGAACAAAGCATATTAACGTAAGGTACCACCACTGCGTGACTTGGTCGAAAGGGACATTATTCAGTTCAAGTATTGTGAAACAAATTTAATGTTAGCAGACATTTTTACAAAGCCCCTTCCTAAATCCAAGTTCTATAATCTTAGAGCAGGTGTTGTCGAGTGGGGGTGTTGGAGTTATCTAGTTTTAACTATATAGCAACATGGTCAGTTTTTGTAGGTTTCAGTTTCAGAATACCAGTTGTCATTTAGGTTCATAGATGGCATTGCGTACCTGTAATTTATGCCAATGCCATATGAAATTTTGTAAAACCGTGCTACACCCACTTTTTGCCAATCCGATCAGATACTGATATATTAATCGAATACTGGGAATCCGATACCGAATAGTTACTTTCTTTTTTTTTTCTTCTAAAAATTGGAGGGTAAGCAAACTTTAGTTCAACTTAGTTTAGGAATTCCAGGACATTGCTTACGAAAAATTTTCAGTTTCGTTGATTTGTTGATAATTTTCTTGCTCTTTTTGTCTATTTTGGAATTGATCACCATGTCACCTTCCTTTCTCTCCAGCAGATGGTTGTATGGAAGAGACTGTGCGTCTTTGTTTATACAGTTTGGACGGTGTAGGTTTTTTTGGGTAGAAGGAGGAGACAACGTAAAGTGTATCGCTTGAGATTTGTGAAAGTAGGGTTTTTTTTTTTTTTGGGGGGGGGGGGGATGGCGGTAAAAATTATTAGATGTTCCTACAGAAAAAAATTTTGGTTTTGCTAAATGACTTGTGGCCAACTAGCTAAAATTAACTCCATTCGAAAGCTGTCGAAAAAACAGTAAAATGGTGTATATGAACGTCAATTTTTGGCAAAATTATCGAAAAAATTAGATTTTACCGATAATGAAAAAATGGGTGAAAAGTGCACATTAACAGCAACTGAAAAAAACTGGAAAATAATGGCAGTTACACTGCAGGTAATGCGAAATTCAACAAGATAACACCAAAACTGCAAAATAACTGCAGTTTACCAATAGTGAAAATGACATTGTGTCACTACTTATGGTAGTTTATTGCAATTATGCAATGAAGTGGCATTCTTACGAGTCTCAGTTCCTCCGGTTACACGCGTTCTGACGGGATAATCATGAAAAGATGTCCACAAAGCACATCGATATGCGTTACAAGTTGTGAGGGAAGGCCTCAAAGATGGTGTGTATGAAATCTTCTATGTGCCTACACAACAAAATCCGGCTGATATTTTCACCGAAGCTCTCACTTGTATTCCATTCACCACGGTTAGGGAGTAACTCCTGCACAAAGTGTAAGGAAAATAAGAGCAAAGGGGCTGTATTGTGGTCCAAACTCGCCAAAAATGCATTTTATTTAGGCCTAATTTTTGCTCTCATTTTTCTTAGTTATTTATTATTAGTTGTATTTTCATTTAATGAGCAAACTGCTCATCTGTATTAGGCTAAGTGTGTACGTAAAAATAACACTGATTATAACTTCTTATGATCGATCGATCATTCCTGGTAGGATGATGATCGATCATCCCGTCCTGGTGATGCAGGAAGTGTGTCTGGACTGACACCGTATCGCTCACTCGCGCCTGGACTAGCACCTCGACAACTTGGCGGCACGCAAGCCAGCGTTGATGTGAACTGCACTACTATGTACTAAAATATGTTTTGACAGTTTACCACTAACTTTGAGTCTAAATTTAACATTAAGTGTAAATGTTTAGTTGTTGTCCATTGAATACTAAACCTATAAAAGTTTCTAGATTTCGTGTCCTAACATGGACGTCGTATAAATACAACCATGTACTTTGCAGTAGACTACAACCGTTTTCAACCCGAACTACATGTTTAGTTGGAAACCACGAAAGGCAAGTGAAGTCATTTAAGCTTGATGAAGCTGCGTTTTTTAGATACAATGAAGCAATGAAAAACTGTGTTTTATTAGGTCAAGCAGTTTCATTGTCTCCAAATACACAACGGATTTACTATTGCCTCAGCAAAAAATCATCAAAGAAGAAACACTAACCACTAAAACTCGTGTTGGTTTTGGTGCTAGCTCTCCTGTAAAAGGCGCCACTTTTCTAAATGACTGCTTAAACACTGGTCCAAATCTTAATCCAGATTTGCTTGGAACGCTTTCAAGATTTCACATGCATACTGTTGCAGTTACGACCGACATAGAAAAGGAATTTTTACAGGTAGGATTGGATCCAGTGGATAGAGATAGTACTCGTTTTCTGAGGGTACCCTGGGAATGGAAGCCATCAGAGCCATTACAAACAGTCTAATACAGAATGACATGAGTGTTGTTTAGAGTTAAGCCTTCACCCTTCTTGCTGGAAGCTACAGTGAGGTACCACTTAGCGGAAACTGAAGTAATGTGAAATAAAATAGAGGTAGTACGAGTGTGCCGTTTGGTCCCAGAGGGCTCAAAATATGACGGAGGAACTGCGGAACGGAGATACACCCGCTCACAACTATTTTCCGGAGGCTGTTTAAGGGAGCGCTTCTTCCGAACTTCCTCACCCACCCCCCTTCTTAATGTTGTATAAATAACTTGCCGGGTTTTTCAGGTCCAATCATTTTATGCACGTTCTTAAATGTGGAGGTAAAAACTCACTTCCATTCCTCCGAAGCCCTTTCTCTCTCTAATCATGAACGTTTGCACATAGGGTTCTCCCTCTCTGTTAACGTGATACAGGCACAGCTACAGATTGAAAGTTCGGCCTACAAAATGGCCGCTAGGCCTAAAAAACTTAGGAGACAGAGAGAATAACAAGTCGTGACCACAAGGCTGTAAAGTCAGGAAGAAAAAAAAACCTTACGCGATAGAGAGGAGAAAGAGAGAGAGGGCCGGGGAAGAGAAAAGAGTACTATAATAGGAAGGGAGTACAACAAGGGAAAACAGATATATGACAACAACAAGGAAGCTTACAATCCAGATGACCAACGTACACTGTTGAGTAGAGCTACAGCCACTACCATACTAAACCAAGCAAGGCTTACAACAGTTAAAGCAATTGTTACGGGCTGACATTGTTACAAACGCATCCTTTTACAAAAAGGATCTATATGTTTTTAGGTGTTTTGTAGCCAAACCACCAGCAATATTTTGTAGGTACCGTTTGTGCGAAGGAATTCCCGCAAGAGGTGTATTTTATACATTATGCCATATATGTGCGTTTTCTGGACTGGGATTTCAACAATTTGCAAAACAAGTAGGATTCACGCACAGAAAAATTATACCATACTGGCCAAATGCAAATGCTGAAGCTGAAAGGTTCATGAAACCACTCATGAAGGCCATACGAACAGCACATATCATGAACGAATCATGGTTTGACAAATTTCCTTCAGAGCTACCGAAGCACACGCCATCCGTCAACGGGAAAACCTCCAGCTACATTGCTGTTCGGAAGAAACTTGAGAACTGGATTGCCTCAGTTATTACCAAGACTGCGAGATAATGCTATTTGAATAAAAAAAATGGAAGAAAAGGCCAAAGTGAAACAGCACTCCGATGCCAAACTCAGTAGAGAACACCATGTTTTCTAAAAAGGTGACAGAGTTATCGTAAAACAACAAAGGACAAATAGTCTACACCATACGACCCTAAATCATACTTTGTTACTAGGGTTAAAGGTACAATTCTAACAGCTAACCGATCCGGGCTCCATATAACCCGAAACCAATCATTTTTCAAGATGTTGAGAGCAACAACAACCACAACTAAGGACACCCCAGCGCAGGGGACCAGGACCAGGACTGGTGGCAGGATGAGACGATGTCAAGATTCCCCCAGTTTTGGAATCCACATTCCAACCGGTCGAAGGAAGAAGCCCTGTAGTACACTTCGGCTTTGAAGATGATTTGCCTGAAACAACTGAACTGCCCAACAGGATGCAGAAGACATGCTAGAAAGCATTAGAAGAGAAGCACAAAACGTCAGAAGGTCCAACCGCTATACAGTTAAACCAAACCATTTTTGTGATTATGTGCTAGACTAGAAAGGACCAAAGACAGTGTGAGTAACTAGTCACAAACGAAAAAAATTTTTTTTTAATACAAAAGTATGTTAGTTAGGCTAACGTTAAAGATTTCTAATTTTCCATAAGAGAGGGAGATTTAATAGGCTATTATATTTAGCAACTCTCACCTCCACAGTTCACATATACATAGCAGTGAGTACCACTTCCTGTTACTCCATGCACAGGAAATGATGTCCTTGTAAATGGATGCCAGCCATGGAACGTTGTAAGTTTTTTGCTGTTGCTTAGAAAACTAATACAATTAGTTAATGCAAACAAGTGTTGGCTTCGTCAATTACTCCTACAAGCACAAGACATCAAGAATGGCGACGGGGATGGGATCCTAGCCAAGAAAGGACCCAAACAGTAAGAACAAGAACTGAAAAGTAAGCGCTGTTTTCTCAACAATCAGAAAAAAAGAAAATCCCGCCAAAATGGACAATATACTAAACCAAACAACAATCGCTCCTTTTGATCCTCACTCTGATACATCTTCATTGGGACCAAGATGGGATAAATGGATGGTTCGCTTGGAAAATCACCTAGTAGCTTGAAATTATCAGTAAAGATGCAAGAAAAAAAAGCACTACTGCTACATTTTGCTAGGGAAGCTGTGCATGATTTATTTATGACGCTACCTGATCCCAAAGTCACCTACGACGATACAAAAGCAAAATTGAGAGCCCAATTTTCTCCAAAGAAAAACCCAGACTTCGAGTATTATGTTTTTCGCCTAGCTAAGCAAAAGCATGAAGAAACTATTCCAATTCAACTCTCTTCTTCAGAAACTAGCAGTAACTTGTGAATTTACCAATGTTGAAGATGAAAAAAAGGGCAAATTATTGTGGGTACCAAAAGCAGTGAGCTACATAAGGCGGCTTTAAGAAATACAAGTTATACTCTAGAAAAGATTACAGGAGCTCAAGTTGCCATTATGAAGAAAGGAGCACGCAATGAAGCAAATGTGGAAGATTGTGAGGTACACAAAATAGCAACGCAATTTTTATCCAACAGCGGTCAACAAAAGAAGATACAAGCAGGTTCGTTTTCGCTCAACAACAATGGTGGCATCCATCGGAATTTTTCGCAGCAAAAGCCCTAACAAAATGACACTTCCAAAACAAAATGCTCACATTGTAGACGAAATCAAGGGTGGCAGCAAAAATGTCCTGCTCGAGGAAAAACGTGCCACAAGTGTGAAAAACTCAACCATTTTTCGTCAGTATGCTACGGTGCATCTGATCAACAACCAAACAAATCAAATGCTGGTGAAAAAAGACGATATGTAAACAAAAATAGGCCAAACAATCACAACAATAATGAATCGGTGAATGTGCTTAAAACAGACGATAATAATACATCTCAAAACAATGATGATAGATTTGTTTTTAAAATGAATCGTTATGAATGCCCAAGTCAAAACACAGGTCACATCCTAAAGCTACTGTGGCCATAGGTGTTGGTCAAGCCACAGCATCCACCAGGAGAATGAGTTTAAGAGTTCAGTCCAAGCTCCCCATTGCATATTATTGGTTCATTTTGGGGTAGGGTAAGGTACAAAAACCGAGAAGTTTACAGGAAGTTCTTTGTGATAGCTGGTAACCATGGCAACATACTAGATTCCATGACATCAGAAGCACTAGGCCTAATTAAAAGTCTAGTTAATGAAGAAAGTGATGACAAACACAATGTAGAAGTAGACCAGACTGGCCTAGACAAGCATATCCTTAAAGCTAGTGATCCTGAAACATAAGAAATAATAAATAACTACTCAGAAAGATTCACAAGTCTGGGATAAATGAAAAACTATAAAGTTAAGCTACATATTAACACTGCAGTGAAACCTAGAGCCATGCATCACAGGAGAATTCCATTTCATACTCGGAAAAAAGTAGAAAAAGAAATTAAAAAGCTTCTGCAACTTCACGTAATTGAACGAGTGTATGGCCCAACACCGTGGGTATCACCTCTGGTAATTAGATCGTGAAACCAAATGGAGATCATCGTGTGTGTGTGTTGACATGAGATTCCCCAACGAAGCCATAGGCAGGGAAAGACACTCCATGCCTACTGTGGATGACATTATACAATGATCTAAATGGTGCTTGTTATTTCACCAAACTGGATTTAGAAAAAGACTATCACCAGTTAGAGTTAGAAGAAGATTCTCGCGGCATTACTACATTCTCCACTCGTATGGGGATATTCAGATACAAAAGGTTAAATTTTGGCACAAATTCAGCAGCAAAACAACTTCAAGAAGCTATCAGAAGCCTACTAAGAGATATTTCGGGTACCATAAATATCAGTGTTGACATTTTAATTTATGCACGCACAAAGCGCGAGCATATATGATTCTACGACGAGTGCCTAATCAAGTTACACAAAAGTAAGGGCATGAAGTGGGATCCCAATTCAGATAATATTTTGTTGCAATATCAAGCTGTTGAGCAACTACTGGGTGCCCACTTTAAAATTTCTCCCATTTAAATACTATAATTAAATTTATACCACGGCTGTGACGTGATGTTAACTCAACGCCATGCTAAATTTCCGTAGGTTAAATCATGTTAACCGTGACCGGAAGTGTGCATCATCGTAAAAAGTGTGGGTTATCAAGTTATCCCACACTTTTCCTGATAACCCACACCTTTGACACTTCCAGATCATGCAACCGGGAAAGCACACACCAACAACCAAATACAGCGTGCAAAAAAGTAACGCAATAAAAACGTACAGAAGGAATTACCTAACTTGAAATCCTATCCATGCTAACTCTCACATGTCTGGTCCATTTCTAAACATATTCATTCCGAGTAACTCCCCCCTCTCCCTCTACAAACTAAAATGTAATGACCTTCATTCATACCGTTACCGTATTACCGTTTTTAAAACAGTATTTTATTATCGTATTACCCTATTCTTAAACTACAAATGCACAAAATGAATTACATACCTTGCCAGAATGTCCCAGTACAATGTCATTCTATCCCTGCTACCTCTTATCGAAGTTTTTTCACTCAAATAGCTTCAAAAACATGAGCGAGCTTATGGCGTGAAAGATGGCCAAAGGACGCGTGACCCCTTCCTACCCACTCCTCCCGTCACAAAGTTGACCCAAAGAACTCGTCCGTCTACCACCCACTCCCCCCCCCTACACAAACTAAAATGAAATGACCTTCAGTCATACAGATACCCTATTACCGAATTTTTAAAGAATTCTCAAACTACAAACGCACAAAATGAATTACATACCTTGTCAGAATGTCCCAGCACAATGTCATTCTATCCCTGCTACCTCCCATTGAAGTTTTTTCACTCGAAAAGCTTCAAAAACAGGAGCAAGCTTATAGCGTGAAATCTGGCCAAAGGACATGTGTCTCCTTCCCACCCACTCCCCCCTCCCTCCACAAAGTTGATCCAAAGGACTCGTCCGTCTACCACCCACTCCCCCTCCACAAACTAAAATGGAATGACCTTCATTCATGCAACATACTGATTGATTGCCGTGTTTCTTGAAGCAATTTTCACAAAACACAAACACAAAATCTATATATATAATACTCTTAGATTGGGCAAGCAAATTCATCATGCACTATAATGAAAGACGGCGAGGGACCGACAATGTCTGTAACAATACGTCTGTAACAAACGAAATATTGCTGTAATAATGCTAGCTCTTAGAGCCGCCTAAAGAGTTTCAAAGTTGGTTGAGTAACAATCACTGCATGCACAATCGTTGTTGGGTTTATTGTGCTTGATATCTGAATGGGGAAACGGGCAATTGAACGTCCTCCATTGAAAAAAGACATTTACTTCCATAACAAAACAAATCAGCTGGGGTTCAAAGGGAGGGGGAGCAGGGATGCTGGATATTCAGACCACACAATAGGGGAATCCGGGGCAGGGGTAGGGGGACGGGATGGCAAAGAGGTTACCGGGGGGCATGAGAGAAATCTGACAATACAATGGGAGAATGTGGCGGGTAGGCCGCAGGGAAATGCGGAGGAGGAGACAGGAGGGCAATCGTCCCCCTTTTCATTCCATACTGCCCACTACAGTATTTCGCTCAGGTATGCAGGAACCAGCTAGACCGGCGGTACAGCTAGTTAACTATTAGTCAGCTTGACGTCCCAACCGTGGTATAAATCATTTATTGGTTAAAATTGATAACCGCACGATTTTAACCAATAACTATTACCTAGCGTGTGCTTTATCACATTTGAAGACCAAAGGTTGGGATTTAATAGGATTACAGCTTTTTAACACCACAGCTTTGGCGTTGTCAGAACAGACAAAATAGCAGAACAATATACAGTGATCACGATACACAGTGATCATGAGATTGTTTCATGAGAAAAAGTCTGTGACAGTGCATGAACATCATTCTGCACCAAGTTTAAATTGTCCGAAGTCAACCTTGCATCCTCTTTTTAAACAATTCAGTGAATTATTGAACAATTTGAAAGTGATGGCATAGTGCAAAATAAATCCAGGAGAAGAAAGAAAAATGTCAGAACAGATGAGAATATAGAAACACTGTAAGTGCTATTTGCTGCAAGTCCAAAAAATCTGTGCGTAAGGAAATGATCAGAAACTTGAATCCGGAAATTATCACTTCACACTATGCTCTGATGTGATTTGAAACTGTTGTTGGTTACAACAAGACGGGGTCACACACCTCATTGTTTAAATGAAACTCTTGACGTTTTACGAGGACACTTCGATGACAGGTTGATTTCCAGAAGAACCCCACCAGCATGGCCTCCTTGAAGCCAATACTTAAACTCATCCAACTTTTTTTTATGTTGTTACCCTAAGAACAGAGTGTATTGAAGCAAATCCCAAACAACAGGTGACCTGAACGACAACAAAATACATGCGAAATACAGCATATTTCTGAAGGGACATTAAAATGTGTATTGATAACATTATTGTCAGACTGTAGAAAGTAGTGCACAATGATGGTGGTTACATTGAGCATGTAATGCAATTTTATGATCAGTAAATAAATAATGAAGTCAATTGGGAATAAATCCCAAACACGGTAGAGATCAGCTGTGGTGTAAAATTCTGTAAATTGCACGCTGTTCGTAGATTACAGTGTTTTAAAAGTGGGCACGATAAAATGGACACCCTGTACTTGGCAACAGTGTAAACACAAAACGAACTTTGTTGCAGGCTTCAGCTCGAATTTAGGACTCTTTTGGGTTAGTCTCTCCAGTGGTCTTACATATTCAAAAATTCTTTCAGGAAGCTTGGAGAAAGCTGTTACCTTGGGATGCTCCCCTTACAGACACTTTACTGACAACGTGGGAACAAATTAAAAGAGACTTGCCATCTTTAGTTACGATGCGGATAGCAAGGCATATAAATTTTGTCTTTGAAAAACAGAATTTTCAGCTGCATGTGTTTGTTGATGCAAGTGAAAAGGCATACGGCGTAGTAAGCTACTTACGGTCGAGGGACTGCTTCGGAAATAAGAACAGAGCTACTGGCAAGCAAAGGAAGGGTAGCACCTTTAAAGCACTCTACCTCGTTTAGAACTATTAGAAGCGCTAGTTGGGGCATGGTTTCTCGCATCCCTTCAAAAATATCTAAAGCTGCAGGAAGACGCTTACGTATGGACTAACTCGAGCATTGTACTTCACTGGCTGAGAAATAAAAGTCGAAAGTTAGAGTCATTCATAGCGTATTGAACTGAAGAAATTAGAACCATAACAGAATCGGCAACTTGGGGGTACTGTCCAGGAAATAGTAATTCTGCCAATTTTGTTTCACGAGGAGAATTAGGTTGGACTGGTCCTGAATGGGTGTTAAAGATTCTTCACGGTGGCCAAATAAATGTGGGGTTGCTGACAAAGACGAGAATGCTGGAAATACCTCAGCAACATTACAGCTATTCTATGATTCAAGAAAGGGATGAAGCAACTTCGTAGTGATCCATAGTCAACGTCAAAGTGCCTTTAATAAAAGTAGGTGATATCGTGTTGGTGAAGGAACCAAAAGTTGCTCTTCATTTGTGGCCAATTGGTCGTATAACTGATGTAATGGCAGGTCGAGATAATTGCATAAGATCACGTTCATTAATTTTAAAGAGATATTACAAACAAAAACGTCAGGTGTGCCGCAAAAAAAGGGGTTATATGATTGAAGTTACCCTTTACTTGTTAAAAGTACACGGATAAAAATTGATGATTTTTAATTGAAATAATCAAATGTACAGTTAAGAAAATTGCATCTGTTTAAGTGCTGTTGTGCTTTACGTTTTAAATATATGATTCGTAAAGCACAACAGCACTTAAACAGCAATTTTCTCAACTGTACATTTGATTATTTCATTTAAAAATCATAAATTTTATCCATTTACATTTTAACAATTAAAGTGTAACTTCAATCATATAGCCCCTTTTTTTACGGCACACTTGACGTTTTTGTTCTAACGGCCGATCACCCTGAAACGGCCATGCAACATTGGATTCGACACACACGGTATAAAGCCTCCAACCCTAACTTATGAGAAGATAACAAGATTGAAGAAGTGTGTTTTACCTCTTGGAGGGCTTGACGTACAAACCAATTCTGAAGGTATTTTCCGCATTAACGGTCGATTGAAATAAGCGAGTTTAGAAGATTAAAAAAAGATCCTGTTCTACTACCAGCTAACAACAGCTTCAGACACCTTTTTATTATGAAGCATCATTCAAGATTAATGCACACTGGTGTTGCAGAGACACTTGTGGACCTAAGAGAACGATACTGGATTTTGAAGCAACATCAAGCCGTAAGGAGGGCCATAAGGGATTGAGTAGTTTGCAAGCAGTTTAGATGCAAACCATTACACACAAACTGCACAAACTTCAGCCTTTTTCCACGTAGGGCTGGATTTCGCTGGCCCTCTGCATGCAAAACAATTTGAAGGAACCAAGAAGACTTACATTTTGTTGATCATGTGCTCTACTAACCACGACGAGGACTATGCAAAGTTGTTTATTCGAACAATGCCAAACAGTTCACAAAAGCCAACCGAGAATTGTCAAAACTTTGTAGCACTTTAAGTAAACTCCCGATATTCAGACTTTTTTTGGGCGAGAAGGTATCAGCTGGAACTTTATAGTGAAAAGAGCAGCCTGGTGGTGCATGTGCTAGGAGAGACTGGTGAAGTCAGTAAAATCTTGTTTGAAAAAGGTACTTGGCAAGCATGTTTAGAATTTGAGGAGCTATGCACCGTTCTGATAGAAGTTGAAGCAATACTAAACTCCAGACGTCTGCTCATTTTTTGATAGGCTAGAGATTAGTAACTTTGCCAGATAACCCCAAGATGGAAACATCAAACTTATGCAAGAAAGGGATGATGCAACTTCGTAGTGATCCATAGTCAACGTCAAAGTGCCTTTAATAAAAGTAGGTGATATCGTGTTGGTGAAGAAACCAAAAGTTGCTCTTCATTTGTGGTCACTTGGTCGTATAACTGATGTAATGGCAGGTTGACATAATTGCATAAGGTCATGTTCATTAATTTTAAAAAGATATTACAAACAAAAACGTCAGGTGTGCCGCAAAAAAAGGGGTTATATGATTGAAGTAAACCTTTACTTGTTAAAAGTACACGGATAAAAATTGATGATTTTTAATTGAAATAATCAAATGTGCAGTTGAGAAAATTGCATCTGTTTAAGTGCTGTTGTGCTTTACGTTTTAAATATATGATTCGTAAAGCACAACAATGCCAAACAGTTCACAAAAGCCTAAGATCACGGATACAACTGTACATTTGATTATTTCAATTAAAAATCATCAATTTTATCCATGTACTTTTTAACAAGGAAAGAGTAACTTCAATCATATAACCCCTTTTTTTACGGCACACTTGACGTTTTTGTTAGTAATTCGTGTACCTTTTTTACGTGTATGGCGTCGCGCAACAAAGGGTTACGCATGCAGTCGATTGTTGCTAGCCACTTTGAAACAATTCAACTCAACTCTGAAAGCCTGCGTTTACGAAATGAAGAAGCCATTCTGTCGTTTCTAGCTGCCAATTTCGAGGCAACGCAGCTTAGTTTGGTTTATATCTATATGCGTTTAGCTGAAACACGGATTCTTTCAATTCAATTATTTATTCAGAGGCCTTGACCCTAAGTCGCACCGTCCTGTCAAATAAAAGCCTAACCAATTAAAAGATAACAACAGAACAACTCAAAGGGTACAGAAGGGTACGGATTCTTTTATTTTACCCTTCAACAATCAACTTTTTAGCAAAGACATAATACGAGCACGAAGAATGGATCTGACGTTTGGTGCGTGGCATTGTTCCCTAATTACAATGCTTAAAACAATGTAAAACAATCAAAATGATCATTCAGGGACCCATAACTTCGGAATGGCTCGACCAATCGAAAAAGTGGTCTCTCTGAGGATGAAGCCCAAGGAAATTTCTGGTTTAGATGATGTTTCAGATTTTAGGTAGGTGCAGTATTTTTTCCTGAAACCGTTCACACAAGAAGAAGAAGAACAATAACAACAAGTGAACAGTTTTCAAATTTACGTGTGGCTTCCTACTTTTACTCTTGCACGGAATTAGATAAAAATTGGTAAAAGTATAATTTTCATACATATCTACTATCTGGCCACGTTTGGTCGAAATACATTGAATAGGAAGGGAGAAATTAATAGTTTTAGTTTTGCTGGAGAGAGGACTATATATATACACGTCATGTGTGATAAAACCACATTAAGAAGACCCATTCAATTATTGTGCCCTTTAGAAATTAGCTGTTGGCATGTTGGGGCCGGGAGTTGAATTCACACCATTAAATTCAAATAATTGTTTAACTACAACAATCAAAACGCTGTTCGGAATAATGTTTTAGCAGCTTATTATTGTTGTGTTTGAGGACTTTGAGTTGTCATGGAATTTTGGTATTACTTTGTACAAAAAGCAATGTTTTTCGCCCAATTCACGAAATTGAATGAGGCTGTTAAAAAACGAAAAGTCGATTGTTATTTCTTCTACCACTGATACTCTACAATACGAGGGCTATAATCACATCTTAGCAGCTTAAAATCTACACTAGTTTCACGAGATCAGGCACAAGTAGGTTGTCACACGAAGTCAAGGATAATTTAGTTTTAAAGTCGAAAAGGGTTTATTCAATGGCAACAATAATTTAATTAAAGTGGCACTATCGCCGATTGAAATACGAACGAAAATTCCGTGGCGCCATCTAGTCGCAATGATATTGTCAACCTTTATAGCTTGCTCGCAGGTGCACGAGGACGAACCAAATTTTCACTCAATAATTAAGGATGTCGTGGCTTGTTTGTTTCGTTAAAAGAAATGCCGTTATGCATACCTTCGCTTGGTGCAAGCAAGAGCTAGATGATACTACATAGCGCTAGATGTTGCCAGATTTCGTCTGCTTTCAATCGGCGATAGTGCCACTTTAAATCCCCCTTTACTCCGAGCACTCTTATCTCTGTAGTTGAAGATTTAAACTCGTACTTAAATCATGAAATAGGCCAAGTCCAAGTTAAATAAAATGACTAAATTCAGTTAAACGAAAATAAATCTAAGTTCAACTTCAATTCATTCTTAAAAGTCTACTCTACTTAACTTTAGTGTTGTGAAGCTGAGGAGGGCATCAGGGTCCAATCGGGCATAGTCATTAGTCACCAGTGTCAATGGGTTGTGTTTTGGAGAAATCCAAGACATAGGATGACAATTCGGGATTGCTAAAACCATTTGGGGGGGGGGGGTTACGTCAGGAGCCACAAGAGCCCAGAGAGGCAAACTCTCAGGTTGGAGAAAGGGGTGAAATGACTTGATTGGAATATGAACCACTGATGCAAAGAGTAAATCTGAATAGCTCAGCATAGAGTGAGGCCAGAGTGCACTAGGCCGGTTCCGCTATTAGCATCGCCTGCTAGAGCTGACAATTTTGCAAATTAATTGAACATACTAAAGATTGAAATGGACGATGTTAAAGTTAAATGATTAAGTTAATTAGTTAACAAACATACGGTGGGGATGGTATATCGTACAGATAATGCTACCAAACCCGATATTGGACCAATACCGATATTTTAATAGACTAATGCAAACGGACTAAATTAAACCTATTAACATTTGGTTTAGGACCACTTAGGTGCGAAAAATATCCAGATAGCTCACTATCACTAGTAACCAGCATTAAACATGAGAAGCAGATCTGAAGGGTCAGGTAAGAACATTAAATGAGACCACAGGCAATACAAGCTCGAAGAAATACTATAAAGCCACTAGGCTGTTAAAAAGTAAAGCACCTTCATGTTCTCCGACTTTGTCAATTGACAAAGCTCTTGACAAGTCCTTTCGCAGAGCACCAATTTCTTCTTGAAGGGTTTTGTTGGCTGCTGTCAACTGTTCCACAACTCCTATCATTTCATTATTGCTGTTACCATTTTGTTCTTCGTTCACATTGTGTTCTGTCCTATAATGAATTACATGAATTTTGTAATAATTACAGTACTGCACAGATTCAAGACAAAAGAAAAGGAATTTCCACGGGCTTTCCATTGTTTTGCCGTTACTTGCCGTTGTTTTGACTAATTAACATTGACGAAAACCACAAGTCAATACCCACACAGCACAAGACATCCCATGGATATCCATAGAGATCCATACCATGTCCAGGACGTCATGATCTCCGAGGGATATCCAAGAGATATCCATACCAACTACAGTTTGTGGGTCCTAATGAGCAGCAACAAAATTTGGCTGCTACAAGCCTTCATAATAATATCTGTTGTAGGTATGCACTATTTGATTCACAATTCAAAGAATTATACAAAGCCTAAATAAGGATACAAAGTATACAGAATACATAACATGGAGCCATAGCATCAAGGTAAAGAGGCCCACTAAGGCCCTCGCTTTGTAAAGGTAAGTTAAAATCATTTATAAAGTCAATTAATCTATTCATACATCAATCAAGGTTCTCAGAAATTATTCAAAAATAATACCAAGAAGGTGCGCACTAACAACCAGTTAAAATTAAAGATGCTATTGGGACGTTTAAGCTTTTCATCTGCTAATAATTTAATCGTTTGACTGTTCCAGCAGGGTGACATTACTTACGCGTATCAGTAACGTTTTTTGTAAGGTTTGGGAAATCTTTGAGCGTCAAAATTCAGACATTATTCCCGTAAAAGCCCGCTATGCAAACTTAATTATTTGAACGTTTTCACGAAAATTATGCAGAAGCAAAAACGATTTTTTTTTCAACATTTAAAATACAATCACAATCAATCAGTGTAAAAATTGTTAAAGAAATAATAACAATTTTTTTCACTGAATGCACGAAAATTCACTTGAAAACCGTAACCATCAATCAATGGCTACCAACTAAATAAGTTAAGAAAGACTTTTTCAAAATCTCAGTAGACGAAAATCGGTTGTCAAATATCAGTAATAACGCATGTCAAATGTGACAAACGGGATAACAATCAGCTAACTACAATTCGAAAATTAGCTTCCCCATGTTAGACTCAAGTATTGTTTCAAGTAGTAAACTCCACCAGCTGATCGGTTCATAAACTAAAATAACAAATTCAAGTTGCTGGGGAACATTACTAAACATAAAAGTATTGCAACTAGTGTATGCAAATTTGTTCTCAGTAGGGATGGCTTCTTATTCTGGTTACGAAGGTAAACGTGAATATAACATGCTAATTATAAAGTAAGATAGGGTTATCTCACGACATCGTGTAAGGAAGATCGTAATTTATCACTCAAGAAAAGCACCCCACCCCCCTCGTGGTGTGGGAAGGCTTTGGTTATTTCCTAAATTCAGGTTTGTTACTGGCCTGTAACAGATTAGCCCGTTTTTAGATGTTCTTCTGTTTAGCTACTATTTCTCCAGGAACTACGATCTTCCTTGTATGTCGTATCGGCAGAAATATGGGTAGGCTACTCAGGTTAGTAGTCCGTTGAGGCTGCTGGTTCATTAAGATAAATAAAAATACCATTTATTTATTTTGTGCTAATTTAAGTTGGATCCCCCTTGTTAAAATGCATGCCAAGAAAAGTTACGTGGATCCTTTTTTTCGTAAAAGTTGCATCCGGCTTTTACAAGCCATGAGACGTGATTTTCTGTAATACCCTTTGAATTTACTTAATGTTTATTAAGGTAAATGTGGGATTCGTTTGGATAAAAATATATAACCTCTGTTGTTAACATGTAACCTTCCACTCGAGAAAAATGTAAATATTGTTAAATATTGTCATTTGAAAAAAAAGATCATTCTTGTGTCGGCCGTTTTTACGTATTGCATTTGTGACCATAGAAATGTATTTCAGCTTGGAGCCAGAAAACTGTAAGTACAAATGTGGTTGGAACCAATCTCGAAATCTTTTAGTTTGGGCATTAAATAAAATTCTAGTAAGTTTAAAATATAAATTGGTATTTTAATCTAGGTTAAACTTATAGTTTAGGCTTCGTCATTTGACATGGTTCACGTAACGTAATGGCAAGAGCGCTCGCGCTCGTAGGCTAGTAACAGCTGTTAGCTAGTGTCAATGGCGAATTTTAGATTTGCGTGTCAACTCATTTAGAGTTGGTATTTTTCATTTATCGAGCTTTAGTCCTATAGCTATTAACTCGTAGTATTGCATAGCATTATTATTTTAAAAATAAAAATAAATTAATATCAGCACATTTCAGTTTGAAATTAGCATTGCTGGACCTACGGTCATCAAACCGGAACCAGATCGGAGAGAGCCGTTTTTGGCCAATCACAGGGTGCAAGCTCGGCCAATGGGATGCTCGCGTGCTTGGATGCTCTTTTCTCAGTCTTGAAGAAAGCGCGGGCGTTTGAACGACGCCTTTTTCCGGAAGTCAAGTTGCCGATCACTGGAAATTTTAGGACTGCAACATGTAGCCAGCCAATAATCGCCTTAGGCGCGGACGCCTCAAGGCAATCCTCGAATTGAAATGCAGTTTATGAAATTGAGTTAGGTTTTCAACAAATGTGAAGCCTTGAGCTCTCCTGTCCGTCCGCTCGAAGGCACATTGTTTCAGTATTTAAGGAAACTGACTTTTGTAATCTGGATCGCAAAACCACTGCAGATCAGCGGGATGCCATGCCATGACATTGATGTCCTGGAGTCGGTTCAACGTTCTTTCACCCGACAACTACCCGGTTTGAGATCTTTACCTGCTGGTGAACGCCTCAAAATTTCAGGACTTGAGCCATTGGAGCTGCGTCGTCTGCGGGCAGACTTAGCTTTGACATTTCAGATTTTGAAGGGCTTTCTGCCAGTCGATCTTCCCTTTTTCGACTTAGCGACCCCATTTAAGACTCGTGGTCACTCATTAAAGCTATCCTTGCCAAAGTTCTCCACTGAATGTCGGAGATCTTTTTTCGCTGTTCGTGTCGTCGGCGTGTGGAACTCCCTTCCGGAATATGTTGTGTCGGCGCCATCCGTACCAATCTTTAAACGACGTCTGGCTTTTTGCCCCCTAAATAAGTTTTTAAAACGCACCTACTAACGTTCGTTCGCTGTATCCTTCATATAACTTAACTCCCTGGGCCAGTATAAGAGGCATGCCCTTCTGTGTCCTCGCCTGCACTTGCAGGCAAACTTTTATTATTATTATTATTTATTATTATTTCTAGAGCAGGCGCGCGCTTAGCCGAGTAGCGGATAAGCTGAAGATGAAGAAGTCGCGGTAGTACCATTAGTACCAACAGATCTTAGGGGGGAAGGGATCCTAAAATGATTTAGTCCCCAAGAAGATTAATAAGAATTAGTCGTAGCTCTTAAAGTAGCACTATCACCGATTGAAATGCGAACGAAAATACCGTAGCGCCATCTAGTGACATTGATATTGTTAACCTTTATAGCTTGCTCGGAGGTGCACGAGGATGAACCAAATTTTCACTCAATAATTAAGGATGTCGTGGCTTGTTTGTTTCGTTAAAAGAAATGCCGTTATGCATTCCTTCGCTTGGTGCAAGCAAACGCTAGATGGTACTACACAGCGCTAGATGTTGTCAGAATTCGTCTGCTTTCAATCGGTGATAGTGCCTCTTTAAGCCCAACATTTCTTACCCTACGCAACGAATGAGGACAAGCTAGTGTGAGTTCCACGGGTTCCTAAAAACCTTGATAAAGTATTAATTTATTTCCCGACCCAAAATCGTAAAGGGAAGAAGAAATTAATATAATATTTTTTTTGATTTTGTTCAAAATCATAACTTAACTTGTTTCATCGCAAAATGCCTGAAAATTGAGTTAAACTATTTTTAACTGGTTCCAGCCGTAAGTTGTGCACCCAACCGAAAGTTGTTTACCTTCAACGTCAAATAGTTAACCTGTAACTTGTTGTGATATCAGCCATAAATAAATGTGCATATGTTGGAAATCGACTTCTTTTATTCTGACTTCTGCATGAATGAATTAAGCACGTTTTAAATCATAACAGAGTTAAGGTTAGGTCTCATTCGCGAATGAGTGGTGGCAGTTCTACCAGGATCGTCGAGAGGAAGGAGAACACTGCCAGTTAGGATAAATGTTACGGCCCCCCCCCTAGGGACTTTAGCTAGGCTCCGTAATAAACTGGTGGCAGCGGCGGGATTCGGTAAAGAACCCAAATTCTTCCCACTTCCTTCGTCGAGACAACGCCAGGATTCCAGTTGCCAGGATTCCAGCCATGCGTTACTAGGGATCGTCGTAGATGACAGTGAGGCTTAAACCCACAGCTATCGATTGCCGATAGAAGCAAGCCTCCAAAGACATGATGGTCAGCAACCGAGTCAAGCAGCGCCAAGGATCGTAGGACCCGAGGAGCTGATGTGCCAAGCCGACCAAACCGAGGGAAGCTTCAAACCACTGTCCGATGTTTAGAAGACCCAAGCAGGCCTAGACGTCAACTACAGTAGGCCGACACAGCCGGAATTCAGCTATGAGAGCAGCCGACTTCGTCAGCACAGCTACGGCCACTTTGTGAGTAATTTGTTTGTCACTTTGTGCGCTCGCTAGTTTTTCCACTATTCCAGTCAGCTTAACAGAGGTCTGTTGGGCCGAATGAAAATCCAGTAATCCAGTCAGTTCAGCAGAGGTTTGCTGGCTGGATTGAAAAGCCACTGTTTCAGTCAGTTCTGCAGAGGTTTGCTGGCTGAAACGAAAACAAGTGTTTGTTTCCAGTGAGCAGTCAACAGGGACACCACGGACTCAAAACTTTATTCAATTCCTCAAGTTTGTGGAAATCAAGTCGTACTCAAGCAAGAAGCAAGAGAACAACAGCAAAAAGCCAAAGCAGGGGTAAATTGTAAGTGCAGTCGTTCATGTGCAAATTGTTTTTATATACTTTAAGGTTGAGCAGCTGAAGTTTAGTGATTTTATGGTTTAAAATAGTGTGAAAAAACAATGCTTGTGAGACCAGGGTTAAAGTTTTAAAATAGGGATATTTGCCTTGACAGGGGATTGTGACTTAAATTTATTTCTGGAAACTTTGGGGGAAAAAGGTAAATTTTTCCAGTCGGTTTAAATAATTTTACCGGTCGTTAAAAAAAAAAAAATAAGGTTTTTTTCTTAGCGAAAACAGGAAATTTGTAGGCCTGTGTTAGCCTGGCTAGTTTAAATTTCAGTTTAAATAGCAAATAACTGTTGTAGGCCCGTGTTAGCCTAACTAGATTAAATTTATTTTAATTAGTGAATAACTGCAAGTTTATTTTAGTTTAAACTTGGTGTTTACAGTTTAGTAAACATACTTTTCCAATTGAAGCTCCCACAAGCGTTGCTTTTTTTTTCTCGCAGTGGGTCGTGAACCCAGCATTAAAACAGTTGGTAAAAATGGATGCACAAACCATTTGTGAACCCTATACAGTAAAAGAGTTACAAAAATTCTGTGTTGACACCGGAATAGGTAAGAGTAGTGTAAAATCCACGACTATACCAAAATCCAGAATGATATTAACAAAGGTATTTTTACTGTAGATGATTTAAATGATTGGCTTACGCCATTAAGGGAAGCCAAACAACAAAAAGAGAGGGAAAGGGATGAAGCTAGATAACTGCAGCATCTTAAACTTCTCGAGGCTGAAAACGAAAAGGCTAGGTTAGCCCAATTAGTAGACATTCAGCGTCATGAAGCCGAGTTGGCTAAGCAAAAACTCGCTCATGAAGCTGAAATAGCCAAAAGCCAGCAAGAGACTCGGCGGATGGAACTTGAGACTCAGTTTCAATTAAAACAACAAGAAAATGAGTTGAAGAAAAAAGAATTACAGCTAAGGGAAAAATAGCCAGTTGTTTCTAGAGAGCCTAATACTAAAAATTCTCGCCATAGGAGCTTGCATAAATTAATGCCAGTATGGGGGGAAGAAAAGGGCCAGGATATTAGTGAATACTTGGTCCAGTTTGAGCGAACAGCTAAACAAGCAAAAGTTACACCCGAAGTGTACACAGTACACGCTAGAGCTACAGCCTCTTATAGGTTCAGTATTCACTCAAGTATGTGCTAGGTTAAGCGAGAGTGATGCCGTCAATTACGACAAAGTTAAACTGAACTTTTAAACCAATTTCAACTCACGCCAAAAGCAGCACGTGTAAAGTTCCGTAGTTTCTCGAAGTCTACTGAACAAAGTTATAGTAAATTTGCGTTTAGGCTTAGGACGCAAATGGTGCAATGGTTTGATCTTGCCAAAGCGAGCGCAGATGCTGGTAAAATCTCAGATCTGATTTTGCTAGAGCAATTTTTAGTTAATTGACCCAACCAACTTACGTACTGGTTTCAGGATAAGCCAGACGTAGACTCAGTAGAAAAGGCAGCTATTTATGCCGATGAGTATGTTGTGCGTAGGCTAGTGTCTACCACAGAAAAGGATATACGTCATGCTCCTGTTGGAGCTAGTAAAGGTGAGGCTTCTGCAAAAGGTAACCAGGGTGCCACTGGGAACCCTAACAATGGTAAGTAAAACTCGAGCAACCAACAGAAAAAGCAGAACTCGGGCAGTGGGAACTCGAATTCTGGTGCCAAAGCTCACTCAAATGGCAACAGACAGGCTCCTAGGCCTAGTCAAAACAATTCTAAAGAAAATGGTGATGCCAGGGCTCATTTCGATAAGCCTAGGGACAAGCCTAAGAATTGTTTTATTTGCAATAAGGTCGGCCATTTTAGAAATCAGTGCCCCGACAACCCCTTTAGGAAGAAAGCAAACTTTTGTAGTTCACTAGGTAAAACCCAAGAATACGTTTTAAATAAATATATTACAGAGTGGTCAGCGAACGGTACAAACTGCAAAGTGCTTAGAGACACTGCAGCTACTAGTAACATCATAGACCACAAGCTAGTAAAGCCCCATCAGTTTACGGGCGAGTTTACGCATTGTAGCAATGCGCTAACAGATCAAAGAACGGCGCACGCAATTGCCCTTGTAACTCTATGTTACGTATGCCCATATGTTACGTATGCCTTCTTTCCTATACTGTGAGGGCGCCACCATTTGTATCTACCGGTCGCGTCACGTCTTGTATCCACGTGTGTGAACCCGGCAGTAGCAACCGATATAAAACATGGCCGAGAGTAAACCTGTTGTTAGCTCAACATTTCTGTCATGTCCCTTATGCCAAACCACTTACTTACACAATACATGACATGGTGTCAGAAGTAAACAAAGCTGGTTAAGGACTCCGACGCTCATCAAGCGACACAACAACGTCTCACGTGAGAAGACTAAAACGAACAGACGCCCAACATGAGTAAGGTAAAACCACCAAAGCCATTTTCTCCCGGCCACGCGCCCGCCGACAATTGGCGTTCGTGGAGTGAAAATTACGAACTATACGCGATCGCGGCTAGGCTGCATAAAGACTCAGTTACCGAACAACGTGCTACTTTATTGTATACTCTTGGTGAACATGCCTACCAAATTTACAAGAACTTTACCTTCACGGAAGTTGGCGATGATTTAACTGTGAGTGTTATTTTGAAAAAGTTTGACAAACATTTTGAGCCATTGCGAAATCCTATGTTCTCAACCTACGAGTTTGGCCTAATCAAACAGCAACCAGATCAGTTAATTGACGATTTAGTGCTGCAACTGCGTAAGAAGGCCGTAGACTGTGATTATGGCAGCAAAACTGACAGTTTGATTTGTGCCCAGCTTATATCTGCAGTTCGTGATGAAGAACTACGTAGACGTTTACTGCAAGATCGTACAATTACGTTAGATGTTGCCATTGACATGTGCAGGGCTTACGAGGCAGCAGCACATCAGGCCAAGTTAATGAAAGCTGAGACATACCACACAGAGACCAATGTTAATAAAGTGCACGCTAGGTCGATTAGACCACCAGGTCAACATAATTCTCAAAGTCGTTTTACTCCAGGCAACAGCAACGCAGCTAACATGTCGGCTGACGAAAGGAACTGCTCGAGATGCAAGTCATCGCACGGGCCCAGGCAGTGCCCGGCATTTGAACAGAAGTGCTATAACTGTATCAACATAAACCATTTTTCTCGCTGCTGCAGACAACCACGGCGAAACCAGCGTGTCTCCACTGTTGACAACGCATATGAAGATTGTCCGAACGATGATTATAATGATGACTATGGCGATGCGGCAGCCGCAGTATCGACACTACGCATCGGCACGGTAAATTCAGACGTTCACAACAGACAGTGGGTGTTTTGTGTTCAGATACAAGCAGTTTCGATTCCCTTCAGACTAGATACTGGGGCGGAAGCGAATATTTTGCCTTTGGGTCTCTTGCAGTGCCACGCGCTCAAGGTAACAATGCAACTTGCTAAAGTAAAATTACTCACCTACACTAATGATATTATACAAGTTCGCGGTAAGTGTGTGCTACAATGTAGGGTCAAAGACATAGAGTATACTGTTAAATTTCTTGTAGTTGGTAGCAATACCCAACCAATTTTAGGCCTAAAATCTTGTGTGGACCTCGGTTTAGTGCAACGAACATGTGAACTACACGAACTACGACCAAATTTGCAGCCATATACGAAGGAAACCCTAGTACGGGAATTCAGTGATGTTTTTGTAGGTTTGGGCAAACTGCCAGGCAAGTAAGTACACCATTAAAATCAAACCAAATGCAGTACCTCGCATGTCGCCACCAAAGAAAGTCCCAAAGCGCTAGAATCACGAGTTAAGGCAGAACTGAAATGGATGGTTGATAACGAGGTGATTTGCAAGGTTAATGAGCCCACGGAATGGGTAAACTCCATGACCATCATCACGAAACCAGATGGAAGCCTAAGGATCTGTCTTGACCCGCGTCACTTAAATGAGGTTGTGATTCGCGAAAGACACCAAATGCCATCGGTTGAATCGATTTTGTATAGGCTGGCAGGGCACACTGTCTTCACACTGGTTGATGGGGCCAAGGCTTTCCTTCAGATGGAACTGGATGAGAACAGCTCGCGATTGTGCACGTTCACCACGCCATTCGGACTGTATCGTTTCAAACGGATGCCTTATGGCATCGCTTGTGCACCTGAAATGTTCCAAAGGGCGATGGAACAAACGTTTTCAGCAGTAGGCACAGTACAGCCTTTCCAAGACGACCTGTTAATCTCGGACAAAGATGTTCTGGGTCACGACGACAAGCTACGTCTCACAATGCAGGCAGCAAGGGAAGCAAACTTTAAACTCAACGAAAAGAAACTACAGGTCGCACTTAGTGAAGTGAAATACCTTGGACACATTATTTCGAGAAACGGTATTACCACCGACCCGTCAAAGGTGGAAGCCGTCTGGCAGATGCCTCCTCCAACAAACAAAAAAGAACTTCAACGTTTTTTAGGAATGGTCACCTATCTCGCGAAGTTTGTGCCACATTTCTCTGAAGCTACGAGTGTCTTGCGGCAGCTTATTTCCAAACACTCTTCGTGGAGTTGGACACCAGTTCACCAGCAGCACTATGCCAGGGTCAAACATTTGTTAACAACGTCTCCAGTCTTGAGTTTTTATGATACTTCCAAACCTCTCACACTCCAAGTTGACGCGAGCTCCTACGGCCTTGGAGCCGTGGCCTTGCAAGAGGGTAAGCCACTAGCCTATGCGTCGGCTACTCTCACACAAACCCAAGTGGCCTATGCTCAGATTGAAAAAGAACTTTTGGCTGTGGTATTTGGGTGTGAACATTTTAACTATTACACTTTCGGTTATCGCATTCTTGTGCAGACGGATCACAAACCATTGCTGGGACTTTTGAACAAGCCTTACGAAAAAATTACTCCTCGTCTTAACGCCTCCTCCTTCGTCTGCAACGCTACGACGTCGAACTCGTCTATCAACCTGGTAAAAACCTTGAACCAGCGGACACACTCTCACGCTGTCCGTCAACAACACGAACTTTTCCGTCGGACGACATTGAAAACAGCAAAGTTACAGTGTGCATTACAGCAGAAATCACGGATGTCAAGGTCGAGCAACTCAAAGAAGCAACAACACAGGATGCCGTGCTTCAGAAGGTTATTACCGTCGTTCAGAATGGTTGGCCTCAGTCCAAGAAAGACCTCTATCCAAAAGTAAGAGTATTTTGGGAGTTTCAGGATGAACTCCACGTCCAGGATGGTCTTTTGTGCAGAGGACAACGTCTCGTCATTCCACATGCAAAACGCGAAGAGGTCCTGCTTGCAATTCGTGAGACACACAGAGGGATTGTAACGTGCAAGGCAACTGCCCGCGAAGCAGTGTTCTGGCCTGGCATGTCTGCAGAAATTCACCGAATGATTTAGCAATGCCAAGTCTGTCAACAATTCCAGCGCAACAGTCAGTCTGAACCACTTTTGCCTTGAGAAACCACTACATACCCATGGCAGCAAATAGGAGTAGATTTTTGCAAAGCGTGCGATGGTGAATACATTGTTGTCATAGATTATTTCTCTAGCTTTGTGGAAGCGGTCAGGCTAACCTTGAAGACGGCACCGGCTACTATTAACATATTAGAACCTCTGTTCGCAAGGTACGGTGCTCCACAGTCCCTGGTGTCCGACCGGGGCGCGCCTTTTGACTCGCACGAGTTCGCCTCATTCCTCCAAGACTGGGGCATCGGGTGGCGACCAAGCAGTCCTCGCTATCCAAAGTCAAATGACCTCGTTGAACGTGCGATTGGCACCTTTAAGCATCAACTTATCAAGGTCAGGGAAGACAAGAAGACCCTTACTTCCATCCTCATGACAAGTCACGCTACCCCTCTCAGCAATGGTCTTAATCCCTCTCAGTTATTTCTGCGCCGTCAAATACGCACCAAAGTGCCACGTCTGACAGCCGTACTGGAAAAGGGAGGAGAGCAGATTGAAGCATCTTCTCCACGGTCCCAAAGCAAAGTCGAGTACGCAAATGCTCACACTAAACCTCTTCCTCCATTGAAGATCAAACAGGAAGTTTGGTATAAAGAAGCCCCAGACTCGAAACAGTGGTCGTCCGGCAACATTGAAAGTGTGGGGCCTGCCCCAAGGTCTTACTTGGTAAAATGTGCTAATGGTGCCAAGTTAGTTAGAAACAGGTTCCATTTAAGGCCTAAATTTAAGCCAGACAGTTCCGGCAAACAGCCCGATACGGGTGCTTCCAGTGAAACTGAAAAGGTACGTGCTAATCCCAACACGAAGCACCTGAGTCCCTCTACCGCTTGACGTCCCAGTGAGAGGGACAAGAAACGCCCCGAGGCGCTGAGAGACTATATGACTTAAATACGAACCTCCCTTGTTATGTCATTCTTCCCCCCCCCCCTATTTTTAGTTTCCCCTTCTTTCCCTGTGTATCTTTTTTGTTTGCAGTGTTGAACTTTGTGATGGCTCCTTCAGTGTTCAGTGCATTTAAAAAGGGGCGTGTTACGTATGCCTTCTTTCCTATACTGAGGGTGCCACCATTTGTATGTACCGATTGCGTCACGTCTTGTATCCACGTGTGTGAACCCGGCAGTAGCAACCGATATAAAACATGGCCGAGAGTAAACCTGTTGTTAGCTCAGCATTTCTGTCATGTCCTTTATGCCAAACCACTTACTTACACAATACATGACAGGTAAAACCCAAGAATACGTTTTAAATAAATATATTACAGTGGTCAGTGAACGGTACAAACTGCAAAGTGCTTAGAGACACTGCAGCTACTAGTGACATCATAGACCATAAGCTAGTAAAGCCCCATCAGTTTACTGGCGAGTTTACGCATTGTAGCAATGCGCTAACAGATCAAAGAACGGCGCACGCAATTGCCCTTGTAACTCTAGAAACCCCATATGGGCCAGTAGAATTTGAAGCCTTAGTTACAGATCACATGGGCCCACATTTCCATATGTTGATGGGTGTACCCACCCAAAACATTCTGGAGGAAAGGGGAATAAAAACTTCCAATTCCCATAGTTAACGCAGCAACTCGTTCACAAAGTAGACAGTGTCAGCAACCCTCTTTAACTTGTACGCCAGATATGGCAATCTCCAGCCCGTCTTTAGACATTATCCTTGATCCACCTGTGGTGCAGCAGGAGGAAGAAATTGAGGAGTCTACAGACCTAAACCAAGTTAAAATAAAAACTACTCCACTAGGCCCAGAGGATCCTTCAATCTTAGGTCCAAGTGATAGCAAGTTTTTGGAATTATGCAAACTTAGTCCTGATAAGTTTAAAGAGTTGCAGCAGTCTGACTCTAGCCTAGAGTTGTGTTGGGAAAGCAGTAGGCTACCTATTTCCCAGCAAGATGAGAATAAACGTTTTTTTGTTAAGGACGATTTATTGTTTCGCACTCCAGTGCCCAAGGAGAAGCGCCCCTTAAAGGAGCCCTAGTTAGTACTCCCCACTAAATGCAGAGAATTAATATTGCATACTGCTCACTCAAATGCCTGGGCAGGCCATCTTGGTAAAACAAAAACCCAAGATAGAATTTTAGCTCAATTTTATTGGCCTAGAATTTTTCAAGATGTTGAACGTTATGTTGCGTCTTGTTTGACTCGTCAGAAGACGGGGAAATCTGGCAAAGTCCCAGTTGCCCCTATGGTACTGGTGCCAATGGTGCACGAGCCTATGGAGCGACAAATAATTGACATAGTGGGACCGGTTCGTCCCAAAACAAAAGCAGGTATCTATATATACTAATCATGCTTGACCCGGCTACAAAATCGCCGGAAGCAGTTCCACTTAAGCAGGCTGACAGTCAGTCTGTGGTTGATGCTCTTTTAGAGGTCTTTTCTAGAATAGGATTAACGTCGACGGTGCAATCCGACCTAGGTAGTTGTTTTGTTAGTGAACTAACAACATTATTTCTAGAAAAATGTGAAATAAGATGGTCCATTCATCTGTTGCGCATCCCCAATCGAACTCGGTTGAAAGGTTCCATAGGACCCTTAAAGCAGTATTGAGGGCAGTTTGCAGCGAACACCCCCATGACTGGGAACGTTGTCTTCCAGGAGCTGCCGAGAGATTGCAGAAAATAATTATACTGACGCACAATTAACCTCCAAGAAATATTATGACAGGAAAGCTTGCCAGCGTACCTTTAAGCCTGGCGACAAGGTCATGATCTTGCGCCCTTCTAGGGCCAACAAGTTAGAAGTTTATTGGGAAGGGCCCTTTAAGGTTCTCTAGAAAATCTCAGAAACTAACTATCTGGTAGAAAAGACAACTGGTAGAAAACAGCCTACCATTTATCACATTAATATGCTAAAAGCCTACGTGGCCAGAGAAACCATATGCAACCGTTTGTCTAGCCAAGAGCCAGAACCTCCAACCCATGAGTGGACTGGAAAGCCAGGTGATGGCCCGTTAACAAGTGAACAAGCCATGCAGGCTTTGAAAAAGCTAGGAGATATCACTCCTGAGCAAAGGGAAGATTTAGTGCACTGTTTCGACAGAGTGCCTGGAGTATTTTCCACGTTACCAGGACGCCCTTACTGAAATTTTAGGTCGTAAAATACGATCAGAAAATGACTACTTTTTTAGTGCGTTTTTGACATGGTCGTATTGTACGTTTAGTGGTAGTATTTGTTGCAAAAGACGAACAGTTTATTGCCAATTGAGCGTTTTCTTATAGATTGTAAAAAGCTTACAATTAATCACAATTTACGACTATTTAAGCTTGTGTCCAACAGGTAACATTTCGTGAACAGTTGCATTCATTTTTTAACTTAGCTGTAGGTAGCAAAATATTTGCAATAAGTCCTTATTGTATAATAATTTGGGCGTTAATACGACCATCTCATCGTAATACATAGTATAGAACTGATTAATCTTATTTTACGACCAGTACATCGCGTATTACAAGGAACTAGTTGTTAAAAACTACCTACTTATCGTAACATGTGATGTAGTGGTCGTCTTTAACTACCTAGATACGATTGATCGTATTTTAAGACCAGTACATCGCATATTAATTGTTAAAAATGACCTACTCATCGTAATGTGATGTAGTGGTCTTCTTTTACTACCACTGGACACGATTGATAGCGTTTTACGACCTGAACATCGTGTATTACGAGGAACTAGGCGTTAAGGCTATCGAATACGATACTGGTATCGGGTTGTACTCTTACTGTTTCCAGTAGGTCGTATTTAACGAGCACTTTATGATATATATACATGTATACAATCATCCCTAATAGATAATGTCAATGGATTTTGAAGAGCTATAGCTGCAGAATCTCTTTCCTAATTGAAATGGTTTTATGGAGACTTTATTTTGCTTCATAAATTACGTTTTGCCCTTATGGTTACCGGTAAATGTCCATTGTATTTCACGTAATTAATTGCAATTGATTGATTAAAATTAACCATAAAGTTTAATAAAAACATACTTTAAAGTAAAATTAAAATCCAAAGTGTAAAACTGCAAATAATCTTCAGTTTATTTACATGTAATCAGTCCAGTAGAATTAGCATTTTGCCTGGAACTAATTCAGAAGGAGATGAAACTTGGTAGATATGTGCCGAATACCGCTGTAAACTTTCCCTTAAAATTTCCCACCCTTCCGATTTGAGCTCCTGCCGCCATCTTGGAAAATGGCGGCCGTTTTTGTGTTTTTTGACCGTATACACGAATCTATGCATTTGTTGAAAGGAAGATGTGTTACAAAGTTGTGTAATACACTGTATTAAGCAACTTTCTAACACATCTTCCTTTAAAAAAATAAATAGATTTGGCTATACAATGCAAACTAAAATGGAAAATGGTGGCCGTTTTTGCATTTTTTGAGTGTATAGTCAAATCTATGCAATTTTTTGAAAGGCAGAAGTGTTACAACATTGCATAATACAATGTATTAAGCAACTATCTAACACATCTTGCTTTTAAAAAAATTCATAGAGTCGGCTACACAATGCAATCTAAAATGGCAGCCGTTTTGCATTTTTTGACTGTATAGCCGAATCTATGTATTTTGATATGCCAGTCACTGCATATATTATGCAACTTACAGGATATTGGTAGATTTCACATTTTCTGGTACACAGCAATAAAAAGTGTTGGTTCAGGCAAGCAAATTTCAACACTAATAATAATAAAAAATCTTACATCTTAGTTTCAATGAAATAATTTAATTGTATGGAGATTTAGCCTTAGGCGTAAGCACCAAACTGTAGATACAGTCCAGTGAATTGGACGTTGTCTGGAACTAATTCAGAAGGAGATGAAACTTAGTAGATAATTTCCAAATACCACTGTAAACTTCCCCAAGATTCCCCACATTTCCCACTTGAACTCCCACCACCATCTTGGAAAATGGCAGCCCTTTTCTCATTTTTTGACCATATAGCCAAATCTATACAAATTTTTTTAAGGAAGATGTGTTAGAAAGTTGCTTAACACAGTGTAAAAAATCCATATTATATACCCTTGTCTATACGTACAATAATCAAGTCAATGAATTCGTAAGATTGTGGTTCTAAGGTGGTCAAATTCGAAAACCCAAGGGAAGTTCGGCTTAAACCTTTTTTCAGCCGCAAATATATGCACAGCATAAAAATTGCAAGATGTGAAATTTTTTCCAAATGCTAACTACATTTTTTTAAATTAAAAAAATGAAGATATACGCATGCAACAGTGCAAGCCACATGATCGTATTTTGTGAACAGTTGATTACATTTTGAGTTGTCAACATTTAGCATTCTTCTGTTTGTAATTTACGAACTCCAAATAGCACCACCCATCTGTATTACTTTTTACGATCAGTTGGTCGTATTTTGAGTAGCTCACATTTTGCAGCTGCCCTTCAGAATTATTTGGGCCCTTTAAAAGACGTATTTTGTGAACAGTTGACCATATTTTGAGTTGTCAACATTTTGCGATTATCTGTGCGTAATTTACAGACTCAGGTAGAACAACCAAGAAGTCACTTTTTACGACGAGTTGATCGTATTTTGAGTAGTGCACATTTCGCAATCATCTGTAGCTCTTCAAAGACACAACTTTGTGATCAGTTGATCGCATTTTGAGTTGTCAACATTCAGCAGTCTTCTGTGCATATTGTACGGACTCCAATTGGAGGAATCACTGGTCACTTTTTATCAATTTTGAGTAGCTCACATTTTGCGGTCATTTGTACGTATTATCAGTCCTTTAAGACTCATTTTATGAACAGTTGATCACACTTTGAGTTGTAAACAGTTTACAGTCAACTGTGCGTAATTTACGTACTACAAATTCAATTGTTGTAGTCGTTATTTGTGATCAGTTAAACGCATTTCACTATGTTAACATTTTGCAACCAACAGGACGTAAAATATGAACAGATTTGTTGCTTACTGAGCACATTTTGCAATCAGTTGTACTTCTTGAGTCCCATTTATAGTACATGCAAGAAATCTTGAAATAAAACGGTCAAATGTTACCAAGAAACGAGTAGTTTACGAGCAAAACGACTAGTATACGTACAGAAAACGTACAAAACATTTTAGTAAGGGTGATCTGGTAACACACGACATAGTGTTAACCACTGAAAAGGTAATACCGGTACGTTATTACCAGCATGGTAAAACCGAACGTGATCTCATTGTAGCTGAAGTTAGGCGTATGCTGGAGTTGGGTTTAATTCGTGAATCTAAGTCCCCATATGGCAGCCCCATGATCATTGTGTGCAAGGAAGGATGCAAGCATAGACCGGTTGCAGACTACCGTGAACTCACTGAAATCATGGAAACCCAGGACCACCCAATCCCAAACATAGAGTGTTTGGAAAAGGCAGCTCAATGGAAGTATATCAGCGTTTTTGACCTGAACAGAGGCTTCTGGCACGTAGGGCTCACTGAGAGAGCAACACGTTTTGCCGCTATCTCTACCCCCATTGGTAAGTTTGAGCCGCTTATCATGAACACGGGAATGAAGAATGCACCATTTTGCTTTCAGCAGTTAATGGAAAAAGTGTGTTCTGGAATGGAGGAAAACACCACTCCTTTTCAAGATGTGGCTGTTGGTTCTAAGACTTGGGAAGGTCACTTAGAACATGTTCATTCCTTTCTTTCTGCAGTACGATCCGCAGGATTGACTGTGAATGCTTCCAAGTCACAAGTTGCTTGTGACAGTGTAACCTACTTGGGACACCAGATTGGACATGGCTGTCGAGCCCCAGATGATGCTAAATTAGCCAGAGTGAAGGCATTCCGTAGGCCTGCTACAAAAACAGATGTGAGGTCATTTTTAGGCTTAGTAGGCTACTATCAGAGATACATCCCTGCCTATTCTGAAAAATGTGCTCCACTCACTGATGCGCTTAAGCGAGCATCTCCCGACCTATTGAGTGGGATAGCCTAAAGCAAAAAGCTTTTGACGAGTTAAAAGAAGTGTTGGTCTCCTAACCTATTTTGCGAGCTCCAAACTTTGATGAGCCCTTTGTGGTACAATGCGATTGTTCTGACCGGAGTATGGGAGTAGTCCTTTCTCAAGATATTGAGGAAGAAGAACACCCTTGTTTGTACATTTCTCGCAAATTGTCTCCTCGCGAGAAAGCCTTTGGAACAACCGAAAAAGAATGTGCTTGTATTGTTTGGGCGGTGGCAAAGCTTAGGCCATATTTGTATGGAAGTCACTTTATCATAGAGACCGACCATAATCCCCTCCATTGGTTGAAGCAAATGGCTGGGAAAAATGGACGCTTGCTACGATAGAGTATAATGCTGCAAGACCTCGATTATGAAGTGTGGTATAAACCAGGGAGGGATCACTTAAATGCTGACGCCTTAAGTCGATACTTTTCTGAAGCTTAGTAATGTCACAAAAACAAAAATGGGTTGTTGTGAGTACTACCGAGTGGAACTCTCAGTTGTGTATTTTTTTTTTCTTAAGACTCCATGTTGAGCTAGTTAAAATTTTACATAAAATTCTGTACGAGTTTTTTTTCTTTACTTTCTATTGCACAAAAAAGTAAGACAAGTTTTCCATGTATTACTTGAAAAAAAATCTGAAGAGTTTTCTTATGACTTTCTATATATAAAGAAAGTTATCAGTTGTTGTCAGGTGACCTGAAAACATGTCCAGTGTGTTGTAAGTTAGGAATAGAGCCCACAGTTTTTTAGTACGTGCCCATAGAATCCTTCTTTCTGAAATGTATTGCACACTAGGTTAGAGGGGGACGACCGGAGTTTTTTGGTAATTTTACTGGATAAACTAAAATTACAATGCAACATTCTCATGCCAGCGGGGACATATTAACAGAGAATTAAGAGGCCGTGTCATTTTTAATTTGCAACGATATAACTTGTTGAATGTTGTTTGTCAATGAAATTCTGGTCTGAATTTTTTTGTGATGGCGTTTGCTTCCTTTTCACTTCATCCACCTGCATAAAGTGAAACGGGATCACTCGCACTGTCTTGTCCTTGAGTGTTTACATTATTGATTTATGCGCTGCTCAACATTTACTTGCACATGTTCGATTGTACTTGCATTTGGTTTAGCACTGGTTCTTGCCGCCTCGGGCGACAGGAAGTCAGCTCCTTCAGTGGGGGCGTGTAAGGAAGATCGTAATTTATCACACAAAGCAAAGCCCCCCCCCCTCGTGGTGTGGGAAGGCTTTGGTTATTTCCTAAATTCAGATTAGCCTGTTTTTAGATGTTCTTCTGTTTAGCTACTATTTCTCCAGGAACTACGATCTTCCTTGTATGTCGTATCGGCAGAAATATGGGTAAGCTACTCAGGTTAGTAGTCCATTGAGGCTGCTGGTTCATTAAGATAAATAAAAAAAACCATTTATTTATTTTGTGCTAATTTAACTTGGATCCCACTTGTTAAAATGAATGCCAAGAAAAGTTACGTGGATCTTTTTTTCGTAAAAGTTGCATCCGGCTTTTACAAGCCATAAGACCTGGTTTTCTGTAAAACCCTTTGAATTTACTTAATATTTATTAAGGTAAATGTCGGATTTGTTTGGCTAAAAATATGTAACCTCTGTTGTTAACATGTAAACTTCCACTCGAGAAAAATGTAAATATTGTTAAATATTGTTATTTGAAAAAAAAAAGATCGTTCTTGTGTCGGCCGTTTTTACGTATTACATTTGTGACCATAGAAATGTATTTCAGCTTGGAGCCAGAAAACTGTAAGTACAAATGCGGTTGGAACCAATCTCGAAATCTTTTAGTTTGGGCATTAAATAAAATTCTAGTAAATTTAAAATATAAATTTGTATTTTAATCTAGGTTAAACTTATAGTTTAGTGCATTCGTTATTTGACATGGTTCACGTAACGTAATGGCAAGAGCGCTCGCAGGCTAGTAACAGCTGTTAGCTAGTGCCAATGGCGAATTTTAGATTTGCGTGTCAACTCACTTACAGTTGGAATTTTTCATTTATCGAGCTTTAGTCTTATAGCTATTAACTTGTAGTATTGCATAGCATTATTATTTTTTAAAAAAATTAAATCAATGTCAGCGCATTTCAGTTTGAAATTAGCATTGCTGGACCTACGGTCGTCAAACCGGAACCAGATCGGAGAGAGCCGTTTTTGGCCAATCACAGGGCGCGAGCTCGGCCAATGGGATTCTCGCGTGTTTGGATGCTCTTTTCTCATACTTGAAGAAAGCGCGGGCGTTTTTTGAACGACGCCTTTTTCCGGAAGTCAAGTTGCCGATCACTGGACATTTTAGGACTGCAACATGCAGCCAGCCAATAATCGCCTTAGGCGCAAACGCCTCAAAGCAATCGTCGAATTGAAATGTAGTTTATGAAATTGAGTTAGGTTTTCAACAAATGAGAAGCCTTGAGCTCTCCTGTCCGTCCGCTCGAAGGCACTGTGTTTCAGTATTTAAGGAAACTGACTTTTGTAATCTGGGTCGCAAAACCACTGCACATCGGTGGGACGTAATTGCCATTTCAAGAGCAGGCGCGCTTAGCCGAGTAGCGGATAAGCTGAAGATGAAGAAGTCGCGGTAGTACCATGACTTGGTAAGCTTTAGCTTTGTAAAGTACTTAAACTAAAATGTAGTCTAAAGATACTTTAGCTAATAAGAACTTAGGGGGAAGGGATCCTAAAATGATTTAGTCCCCAAGAAGATTAATAAGAATTAGTCCTAGCTTTTAAGCCCAACATCTCTTAGCTTACGCAACGAATGAGGACAAGCTAGTGTGAGGTCCACGGGTTCCTAAAAACCTTGATAATGTATTAATTTACTTCCCGACCCAAAATCGTAAAGGGAAAAAGAAATTAATATATTTTTTTGATTTTGTTCAAAATCATAACTTAACTTGTTTCATCGCAAAATGCCTGAAAATTGAGTTAAACTATTTTTAACTGGGTCCAGCCGTAAGTTGTTTACCTTTAACGTTAAATGGTTAACCTGTAACTTGTTGTGATATCTGCCATAAATAAATGTACATATGTTGGAAATCGACTTCTTTTATTCTGACTTCTGCATGAATAAATTAAGCACGTTTTAAATCATAACAGAGTTAAGGTTAGGTCTCATTCGCGAATGAGTGGTGGCAGTTCTACCAGGATCGTCGAGAGGAAGGAGAACACTGCCAGTTAGGATAAATGTTACGGCCCCCCTAGGGACTTTAGCTAGGCTCCGTAATAATCGACAGCAGCTTGAGGACTAAAATTCCAGTTAGGAACCTATGAAGAAGCTGACAACTGAACTGTCAATGGGGAAAAACTCCAAAATACCAGTATTACCTAGTTGATTTTGGTTTCTATTGCCTGTTGAAAATATAATTACCTTTTTTATAGCATTCTCCTTCTCAAAATGCTGTTCAATCTAGAGAAATTAAATAGAAGATGTCTTTCCGGTTCGCTACCTACTGCGCAGGTTACTGCGCAGCCTCGTTCATATAAGAGCTGAAGCGGAGCGGTATGCTCACCTTTTCGGACCTCTATTGTGCCCAAATGGCGACAAGAGGGGAGGAGGACAGGACCAAGATAATGTATATTTTCAACAGGCAATAGAATCAACCAGGTAATACTGGTATTTTGGAGTTTCTAGTTGCCTTGAAATATCCATTACTTTTTTTATAACAATCCCACAGACTTTGTCAAGGCGGCGGGCGCCATTTGACAAGTGCACTCAGGTAGCGACCGGTTCCCTTCACACAGAAAGTAAGTGTGTAAAAGGGGTCAAAGTACACGTCGGGCAGCAACGAATGGCCCGATGCGTTAATGTCTCTCAGCTTGATGGGACATATCTCGGAGATAGTGGGACGTGAAGACTGTGGGATGTCTCCAGGAGGCAGCTTCCATTATGTCAGTGATGGAAATGTTGCTGTAATGAGCCCAGGACGTGGAGATTGCACGTAGTTCATGGGCCGTTACTCTGATGCCTTCAGAGACGCAGTTGATGTCGAGTGCTTCGTAGGCCTGTACGATAACACTTTTAAGCCAAGTGGCAACCATGCACGTTGAAGTTATGCCAACTTTATTACTAAAGGGGAGAACTAACTGAGAGCGTCCTCGTCGTATAGGTTTAGAGGCCTTTAGATAGAAACGAATAGCCCGGACGGGGCAGAGAGTCCGTTCCTCTTCGTCCCCTAGGATGGTTGATAGGGAAGGAATGATGAAGGGACGAGTTCGTTCGTCGGGTTTCTGAGTCTTAGCATGGAATGATGATCTTGGAGTCAGCGTCACACCAGTGTAGTCAGGCAGAAAGAAGCAGTCTTTTTCTGTAGCAGAAAGGGCTTGTAATTCACTGCATCAGAGGCAGGTGGCTAGAGCCACTAGGAACACCGTCTTCCTTGTAAGGTGGCTGAGTCTAGATGAGCTCATGGGTTCGTAGGGTGGAGCCGTGAGTGCTGTAAGGACGATGGACAGGTCCCAATCGGGGAATTGTCGTCTAGTGCGTGGTCGGTCTAGGTGGAAGGAATGGATTAAAGACGAAATTCTGTAATAAGTGTGGAGGTATTTGTTACCAGCCGCTTTGAAAACAGCATTCAGAGCGGAACGGTTTACTAGGATTGTGGAGCCCTTGAGTCCACTTTTGAAAAGGGCTGTGAGGAACCGGAGAAGGTCGTGCAAAGGGGGACAGACTGGATTAACCTGCTCCGTGACACACCAATGAAGCCAACGTTTCCAGTGACTGTCGTAAATGTTGTTGGTAGAGGATCGGACGGCTCATAATGCAATGCGAGTGGCCTCGTCCTCAAGATGTTCAGAGGACCTGGTTGATAGTGGCCACCCGTGAAGTCGTAATGTCTGGTGGTTCGGGTGGAGGACCGTTCCCCTGTGTTGGGACAAGAGGTCTGGATGGCTCGGAAGCCAACGAGGAGAGTCGATGAGGAGGCTCAGTAGTAATGGGAAACAAGCTGCTACAGGCCAATCCGGTGCTATTACAAGGAATCGTCCGTGTGAGTTGGCTATTTTGTGTAAGACAAGAGGGAGGAGACGAGGGGTGGGGGAAGGCATATGCGTAGAGGTGATCCCAATTCAAGGTTAATGCGTCCACTGCCCGAGCACGAGGATCTGGGAAAGGCCTGACAAACAGGGGAAGTCCGGCATTGTACCTCGTGGCAAAGAGGTCAACCATTGGGTGATCCCAGAGATGGAAGAGGACGGAGCAAGCGGTTGAATGTAGCGTCCATTCGCTGGTGGGTGGCTCCCGCCGAGAGAGGAAATCGGCAATCATGTTCAACAACCCTGGAATGTGGCATGGTAGGAGGCAAGACACTTAGTTGGATGCATAGTTGAAAAATCTGAGAAGTTACTTGATGGAGGGACAGGGAGTGTGTTCCGCCTCCCATCCGAAGGTAAGCAACAGCAGTGGTGTTGTCTATGTGGACTTGTACTGTCTGTCCTGCTACATGGTCCCGGAAATGTTGGAGGCTGAGGACTGCCAATAGTTCCAGGGGATTGATGTGGAACGTCGTCCCAGTTGGCTATTCGCCGGAGATGGTAAGGTTGTCGATGTGGGCTCCCCAACATGATTGGGATGCGTCCGTGAAAAGATAGACCTGAGAGAGCGGTTCGTGAAGAGGAACTGTAGCTGTCAGGTTGAGGACGTCCATCCACCACCTGAAGGTGTCGGTAGGGAAGGAAGGACCGAGAGGTTGGGACGGCAGAAATAGAGCCAGCTGGGGATTGACCCAGTGAGCGGAACGGTAATAATGTAACGGTCGTGCCATCCACCTCCCATACGGGACGAGGTCTACGAAGGTGTCGATGATTCCGATGGTGAAGGCAAGATTTCGGAAAGTGTGGAGAGGCATGTGTAGGAAGGTGCTGGCGGAACGTAGGTAATTTTCTATGCATTCCGGGGATGGCATGACTGTTGACTGTTTGAGGTCAAAGTATACCCCTAGGAACACGAAAGATTGAGCAGGCTGGAGACGAAATTGCGAAAGGTTTATGCCCAGACCCAGGTGATGAAAAAGAGACACGACGTTGTGCAGATTGTTGGAGAGTGTTGATTGGTTCGGATGGGGCAGAAGACAGTCGTCTAGGAAGGCATGGATGCGGATGCCTTGCTGGTGGAGATAGGCGAGAACGGGACGTAGGACCATGGTGAAGATGCGTGGGGCGGTGTTTAATCCAAAGAGAAGGCAGAGAAATTCTAACACCATTCCGTCTAGTAGAAAACGGAATACACGGCGGACAGATGCATGAAGTGGAATGTGAAGGTATGCGTCCAAGATCTAGTGACACTGTCCAATCGTTAGGTTGTAATGAGTCCCGGATCGAAGAGACTGTTTCCATTTGAAAATATAGGTTGAGGATGAATTGATTCAGTGGTTTCAAGTTGAAAATGAGGCGTGTTCCGCCTGATTTCTTGCTGCATAGAAAGATGCTGCTGTAAAAGCCTGGGGTGAACGGGGTAACACAACACAAATTGCCCGTTTTTGAAGGATGGACGCCATTTCTGTCCGGAGCGGAATGGGGTCTGGTGCTTCCAGTTCCTAAGGTGGATCTTGCACAGGGGGTTTCTATAAAAACTTTGGCTTGAAGCCATTGAAAATAATTGAAAGAATCACTGGATCGGAGGTTACCTTCTGCCAAGCTTTGACATGGTCCTGAAGACGTACCCCTACTTCTTGTGGGGGAGGTGGAATGTCAATAATTGTCACGTCCCTTGTTGCGGGAACGAAAGGAGGAACGCTGTCGTTTGTCAGGAGTGGAGGGACGGCCCAGAGAACGACCACGTCTTCATCCCCGGAAACGAGATGGAAAGGGCGATGTGGAATGTGGCACCAGAGGCGGAGCAGGGTCTGATGTTTTTGCGACCTTCCAGTCTTCCTTACGTTGGTCAGGCTTGAAGGACGGAATGGAACGTGGACGTCGACTCTGGCGATTCTTGTTGTAACGAGGCTTACAGGAGATGTCAAGGTGAGGGGCCACTTTAGGAATCAATCCGCGGAACAGCGATTCTGACTCGTGGATGGGCTGATTCCGGAGAAGATGAGGAGTTGAATCGTGGAGGTTAGGTGCAGTGTTCAGGGCTATTTCTCGTAGGAGGAGCGTAGAGTTGAAGAGCGCACACGTGAACTAATTCATGGCATGGTAGGTAGCAAAGCAACTCTTCCTAAAAACTGGATTGATGAGGAATGCCAGTTGGCAGGTGTCCTCAGGAGGAGGATCCGTGTAGAGTCTTTCACACAGTGCGTTAGCGGCATTGCTCAGGACGTCCGCTTGGGACGCATCATGAAGTCCAAGGCGGAGGATGCGGTCATTGTCACGTAGAACGAAAACAGGAACTGCAGCTCTTCGAGGAAGGTAGAGGGAGGAGTCAAAATGCAGTTTGGTATCAGCGGTGAGGAATTCCGACTGAGGATAAGTATCAAAGTTTCTTAGATTGGCCGTTCCTTCTCCGATGGGACGAAAGAAGTAACTTTCACGGGCCGGACGAGGTGGAGCTGGATCCTTATCTAATTCGAGAGGCGTTCCGTTACCGAGGAGGACGCCGCCGGTCCCGAGTAATGTGGTGAGAAGTGTTGTTGACTGTCCCAACAATGGAGGTTGGTGTGGGAGTTGGTCACGCAGGCCGAAGCCAAAACCAGTCGCAAGGCCACGGTTCTTGGGGACTGGGTCGGAGGTAGAGGAAGGCTTGTATGGGAAGCAGTCCGGAATGATTCCTTCACCAGTCTTTAACAGTTCAGGAAGCGGGATCTCTAAGGGATCAGGATCTCCCTGGACGGAGAACCAGGATGATCTGAAAGGGACGGGTCAAGTGAGTAATAAGAATCAAAGTCGTCGTCCGCAGGAGGAACGGGAAGAGTCGGCACAGGAGCTGGCAGAACGGAACGTGGAGGTGGGTTATCCGGAACGGTAGAGGGACCAGCGTGCTCAATAGACGGATGGTGAGGTTTAGGGATGGAAGCAAGCCAGGATGAAGTATATGCTGAAACTGGTGCCTTCCGTTTAAAATTTTGGAGGGAAGAGTCCATAAGAGTATGCACTTGGGACGAAGTGATTGGATCATCAGTCAGCTGAGTGGTGGAACGTCCAGTAACCGAAGGTTGGGAGGAACGTGAAGATAAGTCCAGAGGTCTGAGTTGTGGTCCTACAGAGGAGGCCACTTTGGCAGCAACTTTTCGGGCTTTGAGTTGGAGTTTAAGGCAAGCATATCGTTCCTTTGTTCGAGAGAGCTCTTCGGAAAGGGAACGCAGGTCACGTACTGGCAGAGGCTGGCTACAGGGAATCGGGGACGTAGCTACAGTGTCGCAGGGTACTGGCAGGGATGGCTCAGAAAGAAAGTGATTCGGAGGTGGACGTACTTGTTCCAACGAATCCTGTTCCGTTGTTAGTTCAAGAATTTCAACATTGTCCGCAACTGGCAAAGTCTGAGGGGACGCGGAACGAGGAGTACGGGATGATGAACTGTCCTTCGGCGTTCCCATGCACGTGGCATGGGAACGGCGTACCGAAGGATGCAGAACATAGAATGAGGAACGCAGCGGGAACGAAGTGAACAGCACGGTGGCTAGAGAAGAAAAGGTGAGCATACCGCTCCGCTTTGGCTTTTATATGAAGGAGGCTGCACAGTAACCTGCGCAGTAGGTAGCGAACCGGAAGGCCATCTTCGATTTAATTTCTCTAGATTGAACAGCATTTTGAGAAGGAGAATACCATAAAAAAGATAATGCATATTTTCAAGGCAACTAGAAAGTCTAATTCTAAACAAGTGTCATGACGTGTCACATTAGGCTAGTTCTCGCTCTCACTATAGGTTAGCTAAGCTTGTTAGTTAGCATGTTACACACTTGTCAAAAAGTATAAACCGTCTGGTAAAATCTGGCAAATTCTTGCATTAATCACCAAATCATAACTTAGCAATCTTTCAATTTCAAGCACTCATTAAATTTTCCTTCAGCAATTAACATTAATGAATCGTTCAAAACGTAGCAACAACATCAAAGTGCTACCATATCGTTTGCATTTAACTGTCAACGTTTATGAGCAGCAGGATGAAAACTCACTTGCTGTGTTGGACATGATGGCCAAGTTTACTTGGAAAAAATTGTTAGCAAGCCAACAATGGGAAATAATTTTCTGGATTTGTGTTCACTAACCTTGATTCGAACAGAGTTGGCGTCGTCGTGAAGGAAGGGCCGAGTGATCATAAATGTGTTGTGGTGGATATCGGGAAAAAACCAACATTGAAAACACAGGCTAAAAATTATTTCCTGGTGAATAAAAGAGCAAACGTTGCTGTTATTGCCGATTATCTGGAAGAGGCTATCATGAATTTTGACACAAGTGTTCAGGATTGGTCTGTTCACCAAGCTTGGGACTTCCTAAGCGCCGGTGCACACGTGGCTTTCTGGACGCGCGGCGACGCTGCGGTGCCGCTGCGGCGACGTTGCCAATCAATGCACACATGCGTTCTATTAAAGCGCGTTGACGCTGCGGCGCCGTTTCGGTGACGTATATGCGCGTTCAGTTCTCTAACCTCGTGTACAAAAAATTATAGTTTGAAAACAATGAGATGATATTGCTTTTTTCGCTTACCTCGTGAACAAAAAATATATTTTAAATCCAATGCGGCGAATTTTGGTACACTGATGTACTAATTTAAGACGTACCAGGGAAAAATGTTATACATCCTTAGCAGATTGACTAAAAAATTCGGATAAGTTCTTTAATTACTTCCCAATGAGTCTTCAATCATTTCTGCAGCCACATTTCATATTTCAGGAGAGTTCTTTACTCCCCAATAAACAATTCCATGTCTATTTCTTCGAAATTGAATGCCATTTTCGGTAACGCTTTTGCGGTAAACGGCGGACGTGTGCACCGCTCAAGTCTCCCAAGGTACTCAGAGACACAATTGCGTTTTTTTAACGCTGCGGTACCGCTGCGTTGACGGGGGAAATTGCGGCGCAAAACGACCGCACATGCGGCGGACGAGCGGCGGGCGGTAACGCAACGTCGCCGCAGGTACGTGCAGTCCCCAACAGATGGCACGTAAATCAAACCGCAAATGCGGCGACCGCACGTGTGCACCGGCGCTAAAGTGTATTATTAAGGAGCTTGTTGAGAAGTTTGTTCCTACTGGTACTACAAGAAATCCTACTGGCTTGCCATGGGTTAATAATGAGTGCAGGAAACTGATCAAGAAAAGAAAGACGGTGTAGAATAAGTGTAAAAGTAGGAATGAAATCGATTGGTCCGAATATAAGCAATTGGATGTTTTAGTTAAAACCAAATTGAAGGAAGCACGTAGGGTACACACTTTTATGATAATCTTGCCAATCTTCTTGGGGCAAACCCAAAGAGTATTTGGACTTAGGCTAGAGGGAAAAGGGAGATGGATCATGCGCTTCCCCATTGATAAGTCAGGATGGTGAGCTCCTGCTGAAAAGTGTAATGTTTTGAATGACTACTTTCAAACAGTTTTTGGGCATCCTCACAAGGGACCTCTACCGTTTTTCTCGAGTAGGATTGATGCTAAAATGTTGGAGGCTACGATTACCTTTGAAGGAGTTCAGAAACTAATGAATGCATTGAAAGCTTGTGGTTCGGATGGAATCACAGCAAAAATTCTTAAGCTGATGCTGCCTTACAGTGCACAGTTTTTAACGGTAATTTTTTAACAAGTCACTGACTGAGGCTAAACTGCCAGTGGAAGTTTGCTAGGGTGGTCCCCCTTCATAAGGGACGGGATAAAACCATTCCCGGGAACTACCGGCCAGTATCTCTAACGTCTGTGACGGTGAAGATGTTGGCGGACATCGTTGTGTCTTCTGTTAGCAAACACCTGGAAGGAAACACATTTCTACATCCTGCACATTATCATTTCAGGAGAGGAGGTTCTTGTGAACAAATGCTTGTTGACCTTCATCATTTCATTGTCACGGGTATGGACCAGGTTGCGCAGGTTGACATGGTCTCTTTTGACCTTTCTAAAGCATTCGATACAGTAGACCATCGACTGCTTTTGCACAAAATGGCTGCATATGGGGTCTTGAACTGGACGTCCGACTTCCTTGGGAGTAGAGAAAAAGTTGTAGTAGCTGATGTGTAAATATTTTAAGAATTAGCACTTTTCCGATATAAAATATCGGTATCGGTACCTAACGATACACAACTGATACTCTCTTTCGATATAACATTACCTTATTAACAGCAACAGTCTTACAACGTCCATTTATTATTATCAGGTTAACATTAGCTTTAGCTTAGCAGACGACACCCAGTGCACTTGGTCTCAGCCTCATGCACTTTTAATTGCTGCCACATGTGGTCCTATCCTGATACTTAGTAGACATCAGTGGTCCGGCCGGGAGCCAATCAGCTCTCCTGCAATCACAGCCTCCAATTGCACAACTTCTGCAATACAATTGACCAGGATGCAGGCCCCCTTTATAAGCAACCTCACTGGCTATTTTCACTCTCTCTCCCGACTTTTTTGGATTTCAAAAGCTACTAGCCACTGAGCCCTCAGGAGCCGGGTTCCCAGCAGCATTATTTCAGAGTTAAGTAATTTTGACGATCTTGGGCTTAGCCGAATTTTGAAGGAGCTTCCCTCCTTCAGAGACTGTCCGGTTTAGTGTTGAGAAAGGGCGCATCTTATCTAATATTCCCCTTGGTCCCGATTATTACAGGAGTGCTTTAACTTAAAATATTACGAAGGTTTAACTGTTTAAAATGAGGGATAGCCCTAACCCTATATAACTGAATAATATATCTTGTGTGGACTCCCTTACTTTACTCATTATTTGCTTTATTGTGCTGTAGTTAGTAACATTGCATTAGCGCCGTCCGGTACGTTTGTATTATTACATAACCTTGTTTATCTTTGTAAGACCTAACAATAAGGAATTACGAGAGATTTCCAATGGTGTCGAAGTAATAGATTCGAATTAAACCCACGCCTAATCATTAAGAAAACTGCAGTACGTTACGTTTATTATTGAGCGAAGGAGTGATTTTTCGGATTACATAAGGAAAAAAAACAGTGTAAATAGGCTACCCGAAATCGGAATTTTTTCCCAGCCTAATTTGGATCGAATTTTAGGACATAAACATGCCTAGTCACAAGAAAAACACTACAGCTAGCAAAAGCACAAAAAAATACCTAAAAATAGGACTAATTTAAGGTTTTCGACTAACGGTAGGCCTATTGTGAAGCCGCGTCGCCTTGCAGACGCACAGGCCGCCAAAGTACCTTTTCCTTCTGCCCAACAGACGGTCAACGCACCTGCTCCTCCGGTCAAGCAGCCAACTTTAATCTCGGCAGAGCAGACAGCGTACGCGCGTGCCTAGAGCACCTGCTAACAATCGTAGCACAGTAGCGAAAAAATCCCCACTACGCCAGCAACCAACAGATGAGCATCAGAATGCTGCCAACGAATCACGTAGCCCTCCCCATGATTCCCCTCCACAGTGTTCACGCACGAATTCGCCAGAAGATTCGAGAAGAAATAGAAGACTTAATTCAAGGAGCCATTCCCCACAGCAGCGTAATAATTCTGTGGAGAATTTGCGTTACTACTTAAATCCTGCAGTTATTCATCAGCAACACTCAACAAAGCCGAGACGCGCTTACCCAAGTTATAGGTCGAACAACCAGCCAACAAAGGCTTCCTTCTACCCCAAACTCGCGCTTCATCGCAGTTGAGCAGGTTAATAATTTAAATCTACGCTTTTCAAGCATGCATCTGCAAGCAGTAATTTCCTACGCACGCAGTCATCATTCCCTGACCAGCAGCCCAATAAGTCGTCACCAAACCGTAAATTGGCCATAACACACACTGACATCGCGAAGCTACTGCAGGAAACGAAAGAATTAAAGGAAGAAATTAGGAGCCTAAAGACGAGGAAGCTAGCCCCTAAATCGACAGCCAACAGTAACATCGTAGCTTCCATTTCAAGCGAAACAGTAACCGTAGCATCGGCAGACGTAGCCAAGATGCTTCAAGACATTGAGAAGACAAACAGAGAAGTTAAAAATCTGAAAATGCGAGGCGCAGTCAGTGAAGCTAGAGTAGATGCGTTTCAACCTGAGAGGAGGGAACACCGCGCGTGTTTCAGATGCTTCGGCGGAGAACACCTGAGAAAAGATTGTAGGACCCAGACCAAAAAAACTAGAAGCCGTAAGAACAGCAAACACACTAGGTCTAGAACGAGAGGGAAAACTAATTCCGAGAAGAAATGAACTAGGAGGCTACAACCAGCAAGGAGGAATAAATCAAGCAAGAAGCAACAATCAAGGCACCTAAGACAATACACAGCTAAATTGATCTAGCTATAATCGCCAACGCTACAGCAAGAATAACAGAGGCAGCGACACAAACTACACCCAGCCGTGTACCTCACAAGATCCGAAACTACAGCAGCAAACCGATCGACAGCCATAAGATAGATGAGAGTCCAAACACAACAGGTATTCCGAGCCGGCAGATAACTCGGAGCCAGAGATTAATTCTACATGAGGAATCACTGCCATATTCTCGTCAAATCAATTTAACATTTATAGTTGCGACTATTCAGGTCATTTAAAGCCATAATTGGATGTTCCCCCTCCACCTTTCAAAAGGTTAACGAAAACGGACACGTTACTTAGATAGCAAAATTTCCGTCACAACTGAATTTCAATAGCATCAAAATCCGAATACTGAATACCGGAAAAAAAAAAGAAAAAAATACGCAGGGAAAATCCGAATAACACTCCAGACATTTTATAAACGACCATTAATGCACCTTGGGATGCCCTTAAAAACCACGAGTATAGTAACAAAGATAAGCGGAAATGTTGTATTAGTACCCGTTCTATTTCAATCATTAGATGAACTTGAAAAACTCCAAAATACCAGCATTACCTAGTTGATTTTGGTTTCTATTGCCTGTTGAAAATATTCATTACCTTTTTTATAGCATTCTCCTTCTCAAAATGCTGTTCAATCTAGAGAAATTAAATCAAAGATGTCCTTCCGGTTTCGCTACCTACTGCGCAGCCTCCATCATGTAAAAGCCGAAGCGGAGCGGTAAGCTCACCTTTTCGGACCTCTATTGTGCCCAAATAGCGACAAGAGAAGAGGAGGGCGGGACCAAGGTAATGTATATTTTCAACAGGCAATAGAAACCAAAATCAACCAGGTAACACTGGTATTTTGGAGTTTCTAGTTGCCTTGAAAATATCCATTACCTTTTTTATAGCAATCCCATAGACTTTGTCAAGGCAACGGGCGCCATTTGACTCTAGTTCCCTCAGGTAGCGACCGGTTCCCTTCACAGAAAACTCAGTGTGTAAAAGGGGTTAAAGTATACGTCGGGCAGCAACAAATGGCCCGGTACAGTAAAGTCCCTCTGCTTGATGGGACATGTCCCGGAGATAATGGGACGTGAAGACCGTGGGATGCCTCCAGGAGGCAGCTGCCATTATTTCAGTGATGGGAATGATGCTGTAATGAGCCCAGGATGTGGAAATTGCACAAATTTCGTGGGCCGTTACTCTGATGCCTTCAGAGACACAGTTTATGTCAAGTGCTTCGTAGGCTTGGACGATGACACTTTTCAGCCATGTGGCGATCATGCAGGTTGAAGTGGTGCTGACCTTATTACTAAAAGGGAGGAAAAGTTGGGAGCGTCCTCGACGGATGGGCTTGGACACCTTTAGGTAAAATCGAATTGCCCGGACAGAGCAAAGGGTCCGTTCCTCTTCGTCCCCTAGGATGGTGTATAAGGAAGGAATGATAAAAGGATGAGTCCCTTATCATTAGCACGGAATGATGCTCGTGGGGTCAGCGTTGTGCCAGCGTAGTCAGGCAGGAAGAAACAGGCTCTTTCTGTGGCAGAGAGGGCTTGTAGTTCGCTGCAGCGGAGGCAGGCTGCTAGCGCTACGAGGAATACTGCTTTTCTTGTAAGGTGGTTGAGTCTAGCTGAGTGCATGGGTTCATAGGGTGGAGTCATAAGGGCTGTAAGGACGATGGATAGATCCCAATCCGGGATTTGTTTTGAAATGCGTGGACGATCCAAATGAAAGGAATGGATTAAGGATGAGATCCTATAATCTGCAAAGAGGTTCGTGTTACCAGCCGCCTAGGGCAGAAGGGTATACCAGGATGGTGGAGCCTCTGAGTCCACTTTTGAAGAGAGCCGTGAGAAATCGGAGGAGGTCATGCATAGGGGGACGGATTGGATCAACTTGTTCCGAGATACACCAATGAAGCCATCGTTTCCAGTAACTGTCGTCAATCTTGTTGGTAGAGGATCGGACGGCTCGTGATGCGATGCGAGTGGCCTCGTCTTCAAGAATGCCAGATGCTTGGAGGAGCTGGATGATAGTAGCCACCCATGAAGTCATAGTGCTCGGTGGTTCAGGTGGAGAATCGATCCTCCGCGTTGGGACAGGAGGTTCGGACCGCTCGGTAGACGGCGAGGAGCGTCGATGAGAAGGCTGAGTAGTAGTGGAAACCAGGCTGCTACTGGCCAATTCGGTGCTATTAAAAGGAATCGTCCGTGTGAGCTGGCGATTTTGCGTAGCACAAGAGGGAGAAGGCGAGGAGGAGGAGGGAAGGCATATGCAGAGAGGTGATCCCGATTCAGTGTCAATGCGTCCACTGCCCAGGCGCGAAGATTCAGGAAGGGGCTGACAAATAGGGGAATTCTGGCATTGTACTTCGTGGCGAAGAGGTTGACCATCGGGTGTCCCACAGGTGGAACAGGATGGAGCAGATGGTCGAATGTAATGTTCATTCGCTGGTCGGCGGATTGCGGCGAGAGGGAATCGGCAATTACATTCAATGACCCTGGGATGAGGAGTGGTAGGAGGCAGACACGGAGTTGAATGCATAGTTGAAAGATTTGAAAGGTGACGTGATGGAGAGACAGAGAGCGTGTCCCGCCCCCCTTCCGTAGGTAGGCGACAGCAGTCTTGTTGTCTGTATGACTTGTACTGTCCGTCCTGCTACATGGTTTTGAAAATGGCGAAGGCCAAGAAGGACTGCCAAAAGTTCTACATAACTGATGTGGAATGTCGTGCCAGTTGGCCAAGTGCCGGAGACGGTTAGGTTGTCAATGTGAGCTCCCCAACCTGATTGGGATGCATCCGTGAAAAGATGGGACTTCTGGGAGAGGCTCGTGAAGAGGAACCGTGACAGTCAGATTGAGGACGTCCGTCCACCATCTGAAGGTGTCGGTGGGAAAGGAGGGACCGAGAGGCTGGGATGGCAGAGTTAGCGCATGTTGAGGATCGCCCCAAAGACTGGAACGGTAGCAGTGGCATGGACGTGCCATCCACCTGCCATAAGGAACGAGGTCTGCGAAGGAGTCGATGGTTCCGAAGGTGGATGAGAGATCTTGGAACGTGTGGAGAGACATGCGGACAAAGGTATTGGCGGAACGCAGGTGACTTTCTATGCATTCCAGGGACGGCATAACTGTTGCCTTCTTGAGGTCGAAGAATACTCCTAGGAACACGAAGGATTGAGCGGGCTGAAGGCGGGATTTCGAAAAATTTATCCCCAGACCGAGGTGATGAAAAAGAGACACGACGTTGTACAGACTGTTGGAGAGTTTAGTTGGGTTTGGATGAGGCAGGAGACAGTTGTCGAGAAAGCCATGTATACGGTTGTCTTGTTGATGTAGGTAGGCGAGGACGGGACATAGAACCATGGTGAAAACTCGTGGGGCGGCATATAGCCCGAAGGGGAGGCAGAGGAATTCGAAGCCCCGTACTGTTTAGTAAGAAACGGAAGAGGTGGCGGACAGGTGCACGAAATGGAATGTGAAGGTATGCGTCCGCAAGGTCTAGTGACACTGTCCAGTCGTTGGGTTGTAATGAATCTCGGATGGAAGAGACTGTTTCCATTTGAAAGTGTGGATTGAGGATGAACTGTTTCAGTGGTTTTAGGTTTGAAAATACGCCTGATTTCTTGTTGCACAGAAAGATGCTGCTGTAAAAGCCCGGAGTGAACGGAAGTAGCACTACACGAATGGCCTGTTTGTGAAGAAGGGACGTTATTTCCGTCTGGAGTGGGATGGGAGCTGGTGCTTCTAGCTCCCAGGGTGGATCTTGCACAGGGGGTTTGTTCAAAAACTTTGGTTTGAAGCTTTGGTTTGGTATGTAAAATAATTGAAAGGATCAACGGATCGGAGGTTACCTTTTGCCAAGCTTTAGCATAGTATTGAAGACGTCCCCGTACTTCTTGTGGGGGAGACGGAATGTCAATAGTTGTCATGTCCCCTATTGCGAGGATGGGAAGAGGAACGTTGGCATCTGTCAGGTGGATGGCCGACCCAGGGAACGACCACGTCTGAGTCCCTGGGAACGGGACGGAAAGGGCGATGAGGAATGCGGTGGCGGAGGCGGAGCAGAGTCAGGTGCTTTCATGGCCTTCCAATAGTCCTTAGGTTGATCCGTTTTGGAGGACGGGGCGGATCGTTGTCATCGATTCTGGCAATTCTTGTTATAACGAGGCTTGCGAGAGATATCTAGGTTAGAAGCCACTTTAGGGATCAATCCGCGGAACAGGGATTCAGACTCGTGAATGGGAGGTTCCAGAGAAGGTAGCGGGTGGAATCATGAAGATTGGATACTGTGTTCAGAGCAATTTCTCACAGAAGAAGCGTGGAGTTAAAGAGGGCAAGCGTAAACCAGTTGCAATGCAGCTTTTTCGTAAAACTTGATTGATGAGAAATGCTAGTTGGCGGGTGTCCTCAGGAGGAGGCTCGGTGTAGAGCCTTTCACATAGTGCATTGGCTGCAGTGCTGAAGACATCTGCTTGGGACGCAGCACCGAGACCTAGGCGGAGGAATGCGGTCGTTGTAACGTAGGACGAAAACAGGAACTGCCGCTCGTCTAAGAAGATACAGAGCGGATCCGAAATCCAACTTCGCATCAGCAGTGACAAATTTTGACTGAGGGTACGTGTCGAAGTTTCTGGGATTGACTGTCCCCTCACCAATGGGGCGGAAGAAGTAGCTTTCGCGGCCTGGACGAGGAGGAGGTGGATCCTTGTCCAATTCAAGAGTGTCCCGTTACCGAAAAGGACGCCGCCAGTTCTAAGTAGTGTCGAGAGGAGCGTAGTTGACTGTCCTAGTAATGGTGGTTGATGCGGAAGTTGATCACGTAGTCCAAAGCCGAAACCAGTAGAAAGACCTCTGTTCTTGGATACTGGGTCAGAGGAAGAGGATGGTTCGTATAAAAAACAATCCAGAACGATCCCCTCGACTGTCTTCAGCTGTTATGATAGTGGAATCTCGGAAGACTCTGGATCTCCTTGCAACAGTGGGTCGGGTTGATCCGAAAGGGATGGGTCTGGTGAGTAATAAGAATCACAGTCCTTGTCCGCAGGAGGGACCTGAGGAGGCAACTGAGCGGACGAGATGGGACCAGGTGAATCGTCCGGGGCGTTAGAAGGACCAGCATCTTCAAGGGAAGGCTTGTGGCGCTTAGGGATGGAAGCAAGCCAGGCTGAAGTATATTCGGAAACTGGTGCATTTCGTTTAAAAGTTTGGAGTGAGGAGTCCATGAGGGTATGTACTTGGGACGGAGTAAGTGGTTCACTGGTCCGCTAAGTGGTGGAATATCCAGTTACCGAAGGACGGGATGAGTGCGAGGACAAATCCAGAGGAGTGAGTTGCGGTCCCACGGAGGAGGCCAACTTGGCAGCAAGCAAAAGCAGGGCCGTGCCGTACGGGGGGGGGGGCTGGCTGCCCCCCAAAAATGACAAACAGGGGCGCCAAATTCGGGTGTTCAAATTTGGAAAAAAAAGTTCTCTTTTTAAAATTAACTTTCACTGATTAGCGATTATAAGTAATGAACAAAACGTCAGAATTCATCAACTAGTAGTAACCGTTGTCAGGGTCAGGATTTTTCTTCCGATGGCCTTAAATCCCCATCCAAATTCCGTAGCAAGCCAACCCATGCCTGCCACGTGACTGATTACCCTCTGTAAGGAGGAAGCGATTAGTGAAAACGTGGGCTAGTTGGGTTGGGCAGTATTTGACTGGCAGATTTTCCACAGACAAGTGTAAGTAAAAGGACTCGAGCGCGGACCAAGGCCAGACCAAGAAAAAAGTACGTGCAGAAGAAGACAAAAAAATGCAAGAACATCTGAGGAAAAGTGCTCAAAAAACAAAGACGGTACTTTGTATATAATAGTTTATGAATTTTTTCTGGACTGTATGTGTCAATGCCCTAGGATTGCACGTTTTTACTCAGGGCTTTTCTTGACCTTTATTCATTTTTACTGTTACGAAATATCATGTTAATGTTTTAATTATTTTCTCCCTGGCTTTCTCTTATAATGGTGTATGTATTGGGGCATCATTTATCGGACGTACTACAATTTATTTCTGTACTATTGCATGTTGTTTGAATTTAGTGGCACGAAATTTAGTGATTTGAACTGTTGGTTCTCATATTACCGCCCCTGCTTCAATTTCGACTTCAATGGTTGGTTATAAATAAATAAATAAATAAAACTTTATTGACTTGCAATGACAAATGGTTTCTGGTAGGGCAAACAAGGCTTCTTACACCAGTCCAACAAGTTTAAATGGGCTTAAAAATTACCGCGTGTCCGTCAAATTGGGACAACAGGATATTTTTCCGGGTTTGACTGTTTTGGCAAAATAATACAATCGGTACAAATATCGAATATAGTTCTTCATTCATTACCAGACCGAACTAAAAAAATAGCTCTTCATTCATTACCAGACCGAACTAAAAAGACTAAAAAAAAACTTGTTCGTTAGAATACAAATTTGGTTGTAGTATACGTTCATGAGACGTATGTACAATGTGGTTCGCGTTGGTCTGCGTCTTCTGGATAGGGTAGGATTGGAGGAGGGGAGGGGGACAGCCAGCCGAAAATGCGACGCGTTCTCAGTCCATGCAGTGAAGCCATCCAAATAGACTTGAGAATTCGGTTACGTATGAATAATAAACCGCTACAAAAATTCGGTCTCACAAGATTGAATAAATAAAAAAAATTGAGCTCAATGAAGTACTATACAATCTATTTTCATTTTGTTATCACTTGCCCACCTCCACAGAACGGGTGGGTAGGGGGGGGGGATGACTACACTTCGCATGGGAACGATAAACATCCTAAAGTCACCCCAGTCAAAACTACTGGAAACTCACTGCCGGCAAACATGAAGAGTGAAACTCTGGGTGTGCTCTTAGTCTATATTGCACCAAAATATCATCAACCTTTCTAAGATCAAGATAACATAACTTGGGACCATAATGTCATAGGTGGTCATCAATTTTTGACTGGAATTTTTTTTTTTTACTTGGGACCATATTGTCGCAGTTTGTTTTTTTTCTACTCTTGAGACCAAATTTTTTGCTGAAACCGAATTGTCAGAGACCGTCTTTAGGTCCGAATCACCCAACCAAAGAGTGTCAGTTATTGTTTTTTTTTCTTTGGGGGGGGGGGGGCCCACAAACCTGAAAAGAGGCGTCAAAATACTCTTTGCCCCCCAAAATTCGCTGACCTTGGCTTTAGGTAAGCATACCGTTCCTTGGTATGAGAGAGTTCGTCGGCAAGAGAACGCAAGTCCCGTACTGGCGAAGACTGACTGCAGGGGATCGGGGACGTAGCTGCAGTGTCACAAGGTACGTGGACGGACGGCTCGGAAAGGAGAGGATAGGGCGGCAGACGCGGCTGCTCCAAAGAATCCTGGTCTGCAGTAAGTTCGAGAATTTCAACGTTATCCGCAACCGGTGGGATGGAGGGGATGCGGAGAGAGGAGTGCGGGATGAGGAGCCATCCCTTGGCGTCCCTTTAGCGCGAGGCATGAGGACGACGTTACCGAGGGATGGGGTAGGACGCAGCGGATGGCACGTAGTTGGAACGAAGTGAACAGCTCGGTGGCGTAGAGAAGAAAAGGTGAGCTTACCGCTCCGCTTCGGCTTTTGTAGGTAGCGAACCGGAAGGACATCTTCGATTTAATTTCTATAGATTAAACAGCATTTTGAGAGGGAGAATGCTATAAAACGGGTAATGTATATTTTCAAGGCAACTAGAAAGTTATTTTCTTAACTTTTATTCATAATTTGCGTAGAATTATCGATTCCCCCAACTTCTTTCGCCAATTTATCATTTCAAATAATAGCGTAGCAGCTTGAGCAAACTAAAAGGGTGACGCCTACCTAGTACTACAGTTAAACGTAACCTGAAAAATTTCTCCCCTTCTCGAATTTCAGGAAATTAAAATATTATTAGAAAATCAATAATCATTTTGCCACATAATCTAATTAACGACCCTCACCTAACCAAGTCGTTCTCTTACATCTACTTAATTACGCAACGATCAGTTTTACAATAACAGCAAGAATTATAGAAAAAAAGAGGAAGAACTAACTTATTCAAAACCGAATTTTTGTTAAAACCAAATTCAAAAATCAATCAGCAGCGCTATAAACAAGCATTATCAGACAAAACTTATAACTCCAAGATTAGCAGCAGATTTAGGCACAATTCCAGATAAAACGTAGCCCCAGCTTTAGATCTAAACACTCATCTAGAGCAAATGTTTCCCCGAGCTTTTAAACAAAGTAAACAAGACCTTCAAGTTAACATGCGATCAGTCACGCTCACACTCTTTAAATATGGCATCGATTTTATTAACTTCCACTCTGAATTAAAATTAACAAAGTCAAACAGCCCTATTATTCTGGTTTTAATACGAAACGACAGGACAGTCGAACTCCGTTAACACATCGGACACCAACGAAAGGAGATCACATTTAATTCATTCTGGCAAAGCAATCAAGATTTCCGACCGTAACCAGCAAGAATGGAAACTACGCATCCCTTTAATTCCGTCTGTAACATCACCAACAATCTGTATTATTTATTGGGACAGTACTTCAAACCCAGAAATTAATTCAGAAGAAAAATGAATTAAGTGTTTTGATGACTGCTTAGCTCTTAGCAGAGACACCATTATGTATTGGAACTGGTGTAAGAAGTGGAATTTAAAGATTAATCGTACCAAGACTAAAATTGTGTCATTCACAAGGAAATAGCTGGATAATACAGTGCTGTGTGATTACACTATAGATGGGGAGATACTCAATTGAGTCACTAACTAAAAGTGTTTAGCTGTGCACCTGACCTCATTTTGGCGATGGAATCTGCATGCGTCTGATACTGTTAAGGGTGCGGAGAGGATGATGAGATTCGTTTATAGGGTACTGCGGGATGCTCCTGAAAATATTCACTTGGCGGCGTACAAAAGCCTTGTTAGGCCAAGACTTGAGTACGCTTCAGCTGTTTGGGACCCATTCACTTCCTCTTTAGTGCAGTAAGTGGAGAGAGTACAGAGGCATGCATCTAGGCTCATAAAAAGAGACTTTAGGCACGAGTTTTGTGTTACTGCTACACAGAGGGAGCTTGCTTTATTGAACCTGGAGGACAGAAGAAAGGAACACCGGCTTCACCTATTTTTTAATATTGGCAACGGCCACAGTATTGAGGACCGAGATCGCTTTTGTGCTGTGCCCAATTTTTTTGGAAGGCATGACCATACTATGAAGGTGGGGCTTCCACACACTCGGAGAGACTACGCTAGATTTTCGTTTTTTGTTGAAACTGCCTTCAACTGGAATGGATTGAAAGAGGATGTGGCTTGTGCTGGAAGGGAGGGTTTAAGAAACAACTTGAGGTGGGCAGGAAAGTGAGAAGTTGCGCTCATGATTACACCTAACCGTTTTTGTTTTTGTGTCTTACACCCTGTGCAGATTGTCATAATGCCTATGGGCGCGACAATTATTTTTTGTAAATTGTAAATTAAGATGTGCTCGAGAATGAGTATGGATGTCATTGTCAGACACCCTGTCTCCCCTACATAAATTGATGGTCATCGGCCACAGGGAACACAATATTTACTCAATGTTTTGGGCAGCAGTTTTCAGTAAGACTGTTTCTAAGGATTTGCTTGATTGTTGCCGGTGGGTGTTCAGACTGGATTCCGCAGCAACAGCTGGTTTCAAAATGCAAGAGCAACAATAAGCTCCTATATTCTTATCTCCAAAGCAAGAGCAAGAATAAACCTTGTATCCACATTAAGCAAGACAAAGGACCTACTGTCGTCAATCCCCAAAATGTCGGCAACGAACTGAATCAATACTTCAGTTCCGTTTTCAATAATACTGGACCTACACAACTGCCTGATGTGCTCGTGCAAACTAATGCTCTCTCCACTATCAACATCAGTGAGTGCTCTGTGCGCCGCCTATTACAGGACTGCGACCCCTTAAATCCCCTGGTCCAGATAAGATTCACTGTGCCATGCTTAGAGCTTGCTCTGCCACTATTGCTACACCGCTTGCCATTGTTTTCCAGAAGTTTCTTGACGAGCGATCGTTCCCGATAACAGGAAAAATGCCAACATTATCCCCATCTTCAAGGCCGGCGACCGCCAAAGCTCAAACAATTATTGCCCCATCAGTAGCTAAGTTCCTAGAGAAGCTAATTAAAAGTCAACTCTACAACTACTGTGAAATTAACAGTATAATCAGTAGGAGGCAGCATGGGTACTCTTGTCAAAGCAATCTTCTTGAGTTCTTTGGCTACTTGTCAAAAGCTGTTGATAACTTAATCCCCTGCGACGTTATTCTCCTCGATATCCAAATAGCTTTTGACACTGTTCCCCAAAGCCTTCTTCAGAAAACTCGAGAACTACGGTATCACTGGCAACCTGCTACGCTGGTTTTGAAGTTTTCTTTCAGGCCGCAAACAACGAGTGGTTTACGAAGGACGTGCCTCAGACTGGCCCCTGTCCTCAGTGGTGTTCACGCAGGGAACAGTTCTGGGCCCCTTGCTTTTCCTACTCTTTATCAAAGATCTGCCTGACCTTGCTAAATCTCAATGTAGTCTCTTTGTTGATGATGACAAACTGTTCAAGCAAACTCCTCATGCTGAAGATTGTGACGTCATCCAAAATGATCTTAACCAAATCAGTACCTGGGCCCTGTACAATGGCATGAAGTTCAATGCTAGCAAGTGTGAATTGCTTCATGTTGGTTACCTATTTTCTTGGAACTGAGCAGCTCCCTGAAGTCCTTGAGGCCATCCCTTGGTGTGACGTTTACATCAAATTTTAAAGTCACCAGGCAATGTGCTATTGCTGCCAGACGCGCAATTATGATCCTTGGCCGCATCAAGAAGAATTTTTTCCTTCTTCAGCACTACCTCCCTTAAAACACTCTACACTTCATACATCAGGCCACACCTGCATCCAGGTATGGAGCCCTCAACTTGTTAAAGACCAGCCGGTCCTTGAGTACATTCAGAGGGATGCCACCAAGCTTGTTCCACGACTGCATGCACTTCCATACGGCACTAGGCTCAACGAGCTTGGTCTTATGAGCCTTTTACGACCGCCACATTAGAGGTGACCTACTTCATACCTACAAAATTCTGAGTGGGATTGCTCGCTCCGAGGCTAAAGGGTACTTCACCTTGGCCCCCTCTGTTGGCACTCGTGGACACCGCTTCAAGTTACAACGCACAACTGTGCACACCAATGTCGTGAAGCACTTCTTTTCGTATCGTGGGATCGATCACTGGAACTGGCTTCCGCACAATGCAGTTGAAGCCAGATTTGTTAATGGCTGGAAGGCAGTTAGACATACAATTTGTCTGTTTTGTGGTATTGTGTAATTTTTGGGAGAAGGCAGCCTATAACAAAACACTTTCTGCTTCTGCCAAGCAGTGAACTGTCTCTGCTCATCCAACCATACAAGCTCGGCTTTAGTTGTGTATTTTGTTTAAGTTTAAGTTGAAGGAGTGGATGAGGTGGCGAGGCAGGACATGTTGTGATTTTGGTAACAAAGTAATGGGGTGCCTTTTCACCACTGGCCTGGTTGCGGTTGCTATTTCCAGTCAGGCGGGGTTCCTGGTCAGCTGGAGTGTCGGGGCCATCCTCAAGTTGTTTAGGGCACCGGAGCATGTTTTTTATGCTTGGTGTTTTTTTGCATAGCACTGGAACCCATGTTTCCGAGAGGACGTGCTAGAGAGATTCAGTAGGATTGTGGACATATGTTAGGCCTGTTCTGATCGGCTTTCTCATTGGGGTATTCCCTTTGCCTTGGTTGGCCTTGGGTTCATGGAGAGACTTCCTTGATGGGGTGACTCTTCTCCACTCGATTGCCAAACAAGAAATGCTTTGGGTTGTGAGAACTGTGTAACGAACTGGATGGCACGACCAAACATTCAAGCCGCTAGAATGAGGCTTCTCACTTTAGGACATGGATGGCGAACCTTTCTTTAAATAAGTGCCAATTAAACAAAAAATAGCTTACAAAACATGTAGTGTGTGCCACATCAGTGCGACTTCTATTCTTGCTTTTCAGATGGTCATTTTTCTATGCACGGTTCATATGTGCCTAGCTTCATTTCGGTGCATGCTTCGCTCTCGCCTTAAAGGACGCAATTGCGTGTGATCGAATATACATATAGTGTTCATGTATGCCTTACTTGCTAGCAATAGTAGCTGGATTCAGATGGTCCTAATAATGCAATCGCCATTTTTCCATGGTGGCAAAGTCGCAAAGAAGTTCGTTCCAACAATGAAAGTTGATCTGCTTTTGGTAGTACTTTCTTTTCTGTGTTGAGGCCAAATCTGCTTCTCTCTTGTCCAATTTCTTTAATTATTCATCATTAAATTCTTGAACGTGCTTATATACCTCATGCAATCAGTTCTGACAATGCCCGTGAGTCTCACCCTCACTGAAGCCACACGTCAGAACAGCATTGGACAGCTCCCATTGTTCATAACAAATAGTTCGTAGTGTTTGTGGGCGCATTGTTTGTTAACAGAAAAAGAGTAATGGAGGAAATAAAGGCAAAGCTGCCGTGCTGTAACAATTTATATGTATGTTTATTTTGTTACGGAAAAATATGTCATCGTGCACTAATTTTTCGAAAGGCTCGCGTGCCACTCGAAAAGCCCCTGCGTGCCACCTCTGGCACGCGTGCCATAGGTTCGCCATCCCGGCTTTAGGATATCCAGCCTCCGTCTTTAATCGCATCATCAAGGAAGCGTTTGCTCCCATGACTCACACCATCAAAGGCAAGGGGAGTACTCCGATGAGAAAGCATACCAGAATAGGCCTAACATATGTCTGTAATAATGCTAAGCCCCTCCACCACATCCTCTCGAAACACCGGTTCCAGAGCTATGTAAAAACAATGCCCAGGGTCAAAACCATGCCCTAAATAACTCGAGAGAGGCCCCCAACTCTCCATCGCACCAGAGAGCATTTATCTACCCTTAACAGTGAACAATCCAAGCAGGAAAAGGCAACCGCAACCAGAAGAGTAGTGAAAAGGGGCCTCCATTACACAGGGATGTGATTTTTCTGAATTTGGCCAGTTCAAACAAATTCCGTCATGAAAAAAAAGACTATGATTTTCCCAATTTTTTTTCTTTTTGCAAGGCGTCCCACACCCACCCTTTTTGGCCTAGCATTTCGTCGGTATCGTAGAGGCCTGCTACCAGAAGTAGGAAGTATCAGAAAACCTGATTGGCCTATCACCAAGGGCAAGCAGCTAGTCAGCTAATAGGAGCATATTTTGTTTTGGCTGTTTGCTTGGTGCAGTTGCTAGGCCTAATCAAAGCAATTCAAATGATTGTGGCCTTTGCTGGCGGTTACATACGAGACAGTGTTTCTCATTCAAACCAAGCCACCAGCACACAAAAGTGTATAGACTCTGTTTGAAAAAGGATTCAAGCCATAAAATTTTAATCCAGTCTTGTCCAATGCAGAAGCACCACCGAATGGATGCACCATAAACACATGGCTTTTACCGGAAGAGTCGATTTTCCGGATAAACTCAGAACTTCGTTACCTCTACTGATTTATTGCCGGTGGTAAGTTCTACTGTTGTCATGGTCTTTTGGAACATCAGGAGAATACCAACTCCTGCCCGTTTTTTTTTTTTTATTAACTAAGAATTACTTAGTTTTCCTCTTCCATTTTTGGGGCAAAGGTACTGTTTGGCCGTGGTGAAGGGCCAAAGTTAGCAGTCCGTGAGGTGGGGCGTGACGTCATCAATGTTCCCGGTAGGGAAGCATGAAACTGGGCAAAACTCCGCCAATTACCGTGGCATAAAATGATATAACTTACGTAAAATCATGGAAATAGAGGAGGGTGAAATACGCTGTAAAAAAATCATTAAATAAAAGCTACGTTAGTTGCAATATAGTATCAAGAGAACCAACCATGTTTATGAAAATACAACCTTGATTACTGTTACGTTAGCCCTACGTTTTTTTATTTTCCTCATTCGGCGGTACTGTCAAAACACGCCGTCCTGCAGTTTCATCTTTACCCCACATATCGAACATACCGTCTCAGTTCTCACTGCACCTGTAACTTGAAGGTTTCTACTGCCTTTTCTGCGTATTTGCCCAATTCACGGAGACGGAAAAACCGCAAACGCCCTCCATTATCCAGTGACAGAAGCGTTATCACGTGATGAATATTGTAATTTCGTAACGTACATCTGAATTGAGCAAGGTTTCGTTTGTATTTCACAAGTAATGGTGTTTAAAACGGTACAGGAGATAGTAAAAAAAAAGAGAATGCTACGTTTTCTGAAGTTATTCACAGCATTGTTAGAGCCTAGAATAAAATAATAATAAAAAAAGGTATGTCTCACTGCGTACTCGAACCACAAAGGGGGATAACACTTGGTTGGGAAGATGCAAGCACAACAGTTTAGCCCACTCGGCCAAGAGGACAAATCATTGTGTGAGGTTTAAAGGTAATACAGTATGTTAGATCCTTGGGGGCTTGCTTATTCTACTTGGTTTAACATTAATAAGGACTCGTGCATTTAGGCTTTGAGGTTTCATGACAGCCTGTCAAACACTGTTTATTTCCCAAACCCACCACCAGAGAGCGCCACCTTACTGAGCAACAGTAGGGTGTAACGAGCGTGATCATAGGATACACATTTATAACATCTCCTTCCTTAATGGAAGGGAATTTTAACTAATCATAAAAGTAATAGAACAAGTAAAGTTCACAACATAATCAAAACTCGTTTATAAATCGCCTAGGCTCGGTCACTGCCCTTCCGCTTCTTGTCGTGTAGACGAGCTGACGTTCTTCGTTCGCTGCAGTAGAGGAACCTGGAACACTGTTTTCCGATTCTGAATAGGGTTGCCTTAGCACCTGACTGTGGATGGTGTTCGTGTTTCATACATACTGTTTGGGGTTGCCTGGGCGATGCCAGATGTTTGTGTTTCTTGTATTCTGTTAGTCATTGGTGGGCCAGTGTTCTCCTATGCTTCCCTTATTGGTGTTTGTCCTGTTACGAAAGAATCGTCGGTTACGTTGGTATTCCCCTCTCTCACTCGACACGACTTGATATGATCTTGGTTGTGGGCCCACGCGAATGACCTTGCCTTTAGTCCACTGAGCTGATGGGGTCTTTTGCATACCCACTAGGTCTCCTTGTTGTAGGGGTTTTAGGCTTCTAGTGTGGAGGTCAGCTGAGTTGTGCTGATTGTTTTGGCAGCGAGTCAATGCCTATCTGTAGTTTGAGCAGTTAAAGTTTGGTTCGAGAAGCACTTTAGTAGTTGGCAGGGTTGTTCTGATGAGGCGACCCATTAGCATCTTGGACGGAGCTTCTAAATCTGCAGATGGAGTAGCTCGAAATTCCATGAGGACTTTATACAGGTCTTGACCATCCTGTTGAGCTTCGAAGAACTTTCTTCAACGTCTGAACTACACGTTCCACTTGGCCATTTGATCATGGATAGTGAGGAGAGGAAAGTTTGTACCTAATGTCCCACGCATCGTAGAACCGTCGAACTGCCGAAGACGAAAATGGAGGCCCCTGATCAGAGACAACTTCATCTGGGGCTCCATGCACAGAAAAAATTGATTTAAGAGAGGTTATGACATTAGTTGCATCAGTAGATGTCATACGTCGCAGTTCCACAAATTTGGAAAAATAGTCAACGAGTAACAAGTACGTTGCTTTGTTTAACTCAAAAAAATTATTGCAACTTTTTGCCATGGCCGTTTTGGAATATCTCGATCCAGAAGTGGTTCGGCTATATTTGCACGCTGGTGTTGCTGGCATGTTTCGCATGATGCAACAAGATTTTCAATATCGGACGAGAGTCCTGGCCAGTAAAGAGCTTCTCGAGCTCGAATAATCGTCGCAGTGATCCCTGTATGGGTAGTGTGCAGTCTATGCAGTATGTCATGACGAAGTGATGTGGGTAGTACTAAACGCTGACCGCGGCACAGTAATCCATCCAAGAAATGGAGCTCGTCCCAGCAATGCCAAAATGGTCTAACTGACAGTTTTGTGCTTGATTTTGCGTTAGGCCACCCCTCTGCCACGTAATACAGGACATCCTGCAAAATTGGATCAGTTTCTGTTTCTTGGCGGATGTGTTGCATTTTACCTTGCGTCATTGTGACCAGCAGCGATACTTCTGCACTTGCAGCAATATTAGGGGGCTCACGGAATGATTCTGTTCGCAGAGGGGCCCGAGACAAAGCGTCTGCTAAAATTAGCTCTAGGCCAGGGATGTACACCATCTTGACATCATATCGGAGGAGACGAAGAAGTAATTTTGTAGTCTTGGAGTTATAGTGTCGTATGGCTTACTGCTTAGGCCTATTAAAGGCTTGTGATCAGTTTGGACTACAACTGGACGACCGTACGTGTAGTAGTTGAATCGCTCTAAACCAAACACGACGGCTAGGAGCTCTTTTTCTATTTGGGGGTATTTCTGCTGGGCTGTTGTTAGAGATGCTGAAGCATACTGAATGGGTCGATTATCTTGGATCAGGGCTGCACCAAGACGACCAAATTGGCTGGCGTCTACTGACACGGTGACAGCTTTCTTGCTGTCGAACACGGCGAGAACTGGTGCCTGCTTTATCAGGGCCTTTATCCTGTTGAATTGCTTCTCCATATTTTCTTCTCAGTGCCACGCAATATCTTTATGCAAGTGGGTTTCTTGAGAGAGGTTAGGGATGAATTTTGTCAGATACGTCATATTTCCCAAAAATCTTAAAAGTTCATCAGCATTTGTTGGCGGTGGAAATTCTGAGATAGCTGAAGTTTCTGAGGGTCTGGCTTTATCCCCTTGTCAGTGGGTACATGGCCAAGGCAGGTGAGTTCAGGTACTGCCAGTTGTAACTTGGCCCGATTGAGTTTGATGTTCTCCTTACGAGCTATGTCGAGGAAGCGGCGAATGAGAGCTACATGGGTTTCGTCGTCTGGAGCACCTATCGATGTGTCATCAAAATAAGGATTCAGCAGCGGTTCTCCCTTAAAGATTTCATCCATGGCATACTGGAACTCCTCAGGGGCTGAGTTCACTCTGAAGGGCATGGTTAAGTACCTATACTTGCCAAATGGGGTGATAAATGTTGTAAGGTATGAGCTAGGCTCGTCCAGTGTCATGTGCCAGAATGCACTTTTAATATCCACCAGACTGTATGAAGGGCTATTTGGAATTTTGGCAAAGATCTCTTCAGGGGTGGGAAGTTGATAGTGGGATTGTTTGATAGCTTTATTCTGGGACCGGCCGTCAAGGCATATCCGTAGCTTGTCTTCTTGGTCAGCAAGTATTAGATTACTGTACCCACTCAGTTGGCTCATTTACTGGGGTGATTATACCTGCAGCTACCATTCTGTGTAACTTGGCTATCACTTTTTCATGCAGGGCTAGAGGTATTTTGCGGGGTGATGCAATGTGTGGTTGAACATTAGGATCTACTTTTATAGTAAATACTTTTTTTCAGTCGGCCTATCCCTTGAAACACATCTGGGTATAAATCTGCTATTGCTTCCAAGCGTTGCTTAAGTGGGAGTTGAGATTCAATTTGTTCGAGTTGCTTAATACGGCCTACTAATTTAAGGAGCTGACATGCTTGCAGGCCTAAAATAGGCTTTGTATTGAGGCTAGTGACAACAAACCTAAACTCAGCTGAATACTTCCCAACTTGACAATTGATCATGCATTCTCCTATAAAGGGAACTGCATTTCGTGTATAAGTCATTATTATTAGTTTTGATTTTTTCAAAATTGGTCTATTTTTCCACTTAAGGAGTTTTGCTTGGGGCACCACATTGACTTGGGCCCCTGTAATAAGTTTTAGGTTAGTTGGATTTCCATTACATTTCACAACTTCAAGCCATTCGCTGACATTCTCTGACTCAATATTTTCAATGGTTAGTTTCCCTGAGAAGAACGTCTCTGCTGGGTCTTCGTACTGTGTGTTTGTTACTTCATTTTCGTATTCTATGGCATTAACCCTACTTGCTTGCAGATTCCTACCTTGCCTACAAACTAATCCCCAATGTCCTCTGCGATTACAGGATTTGCACACTGAATTAAAAGCTGGGCACTGTCTTTTTGCGTGTCAATTTGTGATTAGGTTAGATGTATTATTTCCTTGCCTGCTGTTTCCAGCACGTGTCATTTCTTGATTTACACATCGTGGAGCTGGCCGATTGTTGTGGCGGCTATGTATGGCATCGATTTCTACCCGATCATCAACTTGACTTAATTTCATAGCGTGCGTTTTTGATAATTCAGCAGCCTTACAGTTATCTATAAGTTCCGTTAGGGTTATTTTGGCATTTCTGAGAAGAAGCTCCTGTAATGGAATATTGTGAATGCCTTGAATTAACAGATCTTTCAGATTTCTGTCCCTTAGATTTGGGTCATTATTAAATTCACTTTCGTCTGCTTGGTGACGAGCCCTAGCAAGAAATGAGTCAAACGTTTCGTTTTTCTTTGCTTCATTTTCCAAAACACAAATGACGCTACTGTGAGATTTTTATAACCAGCATAATGTTTGTCAAATGCAGTGAGTATGAAATCTAAAGTGAAAGGGTTCGGACGTTTCACTGTTTGACTTCCTTCCATTACGTCAGTTGTACCTGTATCAAACGTCATCGTGTGGTAGTGCTTCTTAATTTCATCACCGCATACGTGAAGAAACAGCGGTATTTGAGTCTCTTGATCTTCTTTATGATACATGAGCGCCAACTTGTACGTATTGAAATCGCGACGCCACATTGTCCAGGCCTCGTGCAGGTTGGATCCGGGTGAGAATTCCTTGATTGGTGTGATATTTGCCGCCATGTTCTCTTTTTTTTTCGTTTTCTGGTGGGCGAAAGTTTTAAATCCCGTCTGACATCGTGTTAGATTCTCGGGGGCTTGCTTATTCTACTTGGTTTAACATTAATAAGGACTCGTGCGTTTAAGCTTTGAGGTTTCATGACACTTTGTTACACTCTGTTTATTCCCCAAACCCACCACCAGAGCGCGCCACCTTACTGAGCACCAGTAAGGTGTAACGAGTGTGATCATAGGATACACATATATAACACAGTGTGCACTGGTTAGAAAGAACTACGTTTTAGGGAATTATTGCTTTTAAAGAAGAGATTTTCAACACCCATTCTAACAGATTTTGTGCTATTCCATTCTGGATAATTATAACGAATTTTTGGTTATAAGGAACTTTTTTCACTGCCCTTTGAGGTTCTTTGTAAGCTTGAAATGTTTGGGCCGCAAAGAGTGTAGTTTTGATTGATTTCTGAGGCCAAACTAAACCTTTGCCCCAAAAATAGTATGGGAAACGTTCTTCAGTTTAGGTTATTCAAGCGCACGGAGGAGCCGATCGGGGAGGAGTTGGTATTCTTCTGGTAAGCCGCTCATTTTTTCAAGCCATTCCCTCTGAACTTGTTTTTAGCAATGAAGTCATATTTTTTTAATAGGTTGCAACAGTCAGGCCTGTCAAATTTTGTTTTATTAGCTTTAGCTATCGCGCCTCCACCCAGACACCACACATAACCAACTTGTCTTACTGCTAGAAAACACAGCCAAACTTCAAACCAATGTATACAAGTTGAAAACAAAACTCCCACACTACTCTTCTTTCTGTGTCGAAGTCGATAAAAAAGTTAAAGACTTAGCAGCCGCTACCAAAAACTGGCCAGCAGGTGCCCGCCTCACTGTGTATCGCAGCATCCCCCGGCCTGAGAACATCATCTCCTCCCCATAAATGACTTCAGTAGCTCATCCATAACCACGAAATCGCATACTAACCATCCGATCACCAGCTGTAAAATTCCTTCTCCAACGCCAGCCAAGAATCACACAGGTACTCGCACACGTCACGCCTCCTCCCCCTCATCCCTCCCCCTCCCCGCTGTGCTTTCCGAATGACTACTACCTGACCACTGCCTTACCCGTACCCCCATTCCTCCCTGTACCCCCCTCCTCCCACTGACCCTGCCCCCCTCACTCCTCCCCACACCGCCTCACCTCTCCATTATCACAAGCCCTCTCCTTGCACATCGTCCATCAACATCCTTTATACAAATGCAAACTCACTCGCCAACAAACAGGGTGAACTTGAAGCCCTTATTACCGACTGCAACCCTGCGGTTGTAATTATTACTGAGGCTAAATCAAAATTTTACAACAACTATCTGACCATTGAAGCCATCCATTTCCTTAACTACACCTATGTGCACAACTCCCTATAAACACAGAGAAGAGGAATCATTAGAGGAATCTAACATCCTCGACCTCGTCTTAATTAGAAGCACATCAAACCTGACCTGCAATATTTCACATGGCGACTCTCTCGGCTTGAGTGACCACAGCACCCATCTTACAACTCTCTACCTATACACCTGACCCGCCCAACATCACCAAGCGCAACTTCTTCAAGGCAAACTACACCCTCATGCACAACTCCATTAAAGCTGCAAACCTTGCTGAATGTATTGCACCATTGAACACCGAGGAAGCATGGAAAACTTTTCACCATACTATTTTGAGCTCCATCTCAACCCACTGCCCTCAAACAAAGAAAACCGGGAAGAAGAGACAAACTCACTCTCGGGTGAATGCCACCATCAAAAAATCCATCCTCACCAAACACAAAGCTTGGAATGACTACAGGGAAAGCCAAACTGATGACGATTACAAAAACTACAAGCGCGCCAGAAATGAACTAACCACTGAAATCTGTACTGCATGCCTCTCGTATGAACGGGAGATTGCATCCTCCTCTAAAACCTGCCCTAAAAAACTGTGGGCTTACATTGGTCACAACAAAAAATCTTCATCATCGATTGGCACCATAAATGGAAAAAACGGACCAGTTAACGATCCTGCTTTAAAAGCCGACGCTCGTAACTCTCACTTCTGCTCTGTCTTTAAAACTAATAAGCTTCCCTTCGTTATCATTCGTAACAGCAATCTCAACGGTAACATCCTCGCAAACGTATCCTTCACCACTGAAGAAGTCCGACACCTTCTTTCCACCATAAACGAACACTCTTCTCCTGGACCTGACGGACTACACCCAAAGATTTTAAAGGAACTGGCTCATGTCATTACTGAGAGTGTTACCATGATTTTCCAGAAATCGTTCATTGAATCAACCCTTCCTCATCTCTGGCTCACTGCTAACGTTACCCCAACACATAAAGCTGGCGATCGTAGCAGCCCGAACAACTACAGACCAATTAGTCTCACCTGTATCCTCTGCAAATGTATGGAAAAAATAGTCGCCAAATAAATTACCGCCTTCCTCAACCATAACAACTTCTTTACCCCTAGTCAGTAGGGTGGCCTTCATGGCAAATCCACTACCCACAACCATATTTCCTTTCTTGACCTAGTTACTGAATGGACCGAAGACCACAGGTATATGCCGCCTACTTTGACCTTGCTAAGGCCTTCGACACCATACCCCACGACATCCTTATCACCAAGCTCACCACTGCAGGCATCTCTGGCCACCTCTAAAAGTGGCTTATTGCCTTTCTCACTAACAGAACTCAACGCACTGTCATCAACGGTCACCCTTCTAACATCGGCAGTGTTACTAGCAGAGCCCCACAGGGAAGTGTCCTCGCCGGACTTCTCTTCATTATCTTCATCAACGACCTACCTGACTGCCTTACATGTAATAGCTGCATCTTCTTAGATGATACCAAACCCCAGTCATCTCCCCTACTGACCCCATCGCTTTCCAGTCCAACATCCATAAACTCACGCAATGGCACTCCAAGCAATTAACAGAGACCTCAACGAAACAAAGTGTGCTGTCCTTGGCTTCGGCCACCTCACTACCTTACACCAGTATACCCTACAAGACGATGGACCCCCAATTAAACATGCAGACTTCCAGATAAAGACCTTGGTGTGCTCATCGACCAAAAACTCACCTTCTCTCAACACATTGGCATCATTACCAGACAAGGCTATCGGATGCTTGTCATAATCAGGAACTCCTTCTCCGTTCTTGACGAACGTACGTTCTTCTTGCTCTACTGCTCCCTCATTCGCAGCATCCTTGAGTACGCTAATTCTGCTTGGTGGATTAGATTTGAATCCGGTCGCGACAAACTGGAGAGATTCCAGAGAAGAGCTACAAAACAAGCCCTCCGACTCCCCACCCTTGAATACCGCAGAATCCGAGGCGACCTTATCTTTACCTACAACCACCTGTGCTCTCCCTCAAACAGAAATAAACCCTTTTTGTCCTCAACAACAACCCTCAAACTAGAAACAACGGGCTCAAGATCTTTCAATGCCGCTGCACCTCCAAAAACCATGAGCTCTCTCTTCCCTTCCAGATATGCAGCACATGGAACCGTCTGCCAAGGGACGTTGTCACTGCACCAAACACCAATATCTTCAAAACCAAACTAGATACCTTCTTGCCAACCATCACCCCTCAGTTTGTGTATAAAAACTGGTGAAATCTTTCCACTTCCTCCCAGTATCAAAAGCTACAAGCTTCCTGCTAGTGTTCTTCAATGTCAATGTCAATAGGTATATCATACGCGTTCGTCTGTAGTCAGCTAAGCCCTACTTTTGTTATAATTAAATGTGCTACTTCCCATGTAGGCCTAGTTTATTAGTTTATATACGATTTAATAATCCTCGATTTAATTTTTTGTCGCCTCCCCGTCTTGGCACTAAAAAATTGGTGCCTTGTAGGCTAATATTGAAAAATTGTATGCACTTTTAGCTGCGAGACAATCACATCCCTGATAGTGATTAAAACTGTTACCAAACTCGAGCAAAACCTGCGGAGACCGGTCCGAGTCGCCACGGTCAAAAACCAAGCAAATCCCTAGCAACAGTCTTGCTGGAAACTGTCCTAAAACACTGTGTGCACTGTAGTTGTTCCCTGTAGCCAATGCCCAGCTGCTTATGTAGGGAAGACATGGCGTGACATCCACAACCACGAGTTTCGAGCACATCTCGACTACTAGGGCTCAAGATACCACCAATGGAGTAGATGTTCATCACTTCTCCACCAAACATGAAATAGCCTACGAATAGCCTCAACCATGTTGGGTCCAACTGCAACAGAAAAATGGTCGTCTTCTACTATGAGAGTTTTCCACAAAAGCTTTGTACAGGTCCGTTTAAAATGCTCATTCTAGCAAAATGACTACAAACACTCAATATTCGCGAATTTTCGATAGTCCTTAAAAGGTGTTGGAATACGCTTCGACTGTCTTCATCAGGCGTTGTGATATTTTTTTCTTCTGTTACATTATTGCACTCACTGCAATTAGAATTAGGACTGGCCTGTAGCCTACTGTATCTGTCAGCCTTGTTCCACTTGTCAAGCGGACAATTTCTTAGGTCGTTTCGCATGATAGAATTTAATCACTGGATTCGAGGGAGCCTGTACGTTCATCAGTGGCTTACCCTTCTAGTGTGCACTTGAATCGCCAGAGATTCCAGTCCTCGTAGATGATTGTCATTTTTTGAATTCGACACCAACAGAGTGGTGTCAAATTAAAAAAATGAGGACTAGAATCCCTGACGATTCAAGCGCACCTGGAGAAGGTTAAGCCACTGATGAACATACAAGATCCCTCGAATCCAGCAATTAAATATATCATGCGAGACGACCTAAGAAATCGTTTACTTGACAAGGGAAACAAGACTGACAGATACAGTACGCAACGGGCCAATTCGAATTCAAATTGCAGCGTGAGCTACGATGTAAACACCAGAAAAAAACAGCACAATGCCTGATGAACACAGTCGAAGTGTATTCCACCACCTTTTTAAGGACTGTCGAAAATTCACGAATACTGAGTGTTTGTATTCATTTTGTGAGAATCAGCGTTTTAAATGGAACTGTTCAAGTTTTGTGGAGAACTCTCATAGTAGCAGACGACCGTTTCTCTGTTGGAGTTGGACCCAACATGGTTGAGGTTATTCCCAGGCTATTTCATGAGTCGTGGCGAAGTGCTGCACACCTACTCAATTGGTGGTGTCTTGAGCCATAGTAGCCGAGATGTGCAAAACGTGATTGTGGATGTCACACCGTGTCGTCCCTACATAAACAGCTGGGCATTGGCTACAGCGAACATAACTATACTACATCATAAGAAAAAACACAAACACAATACCACAAATCCGAAACACTGGTCCTTGAATTGATTATGGAAGCAAATAGATGTTACAGAATACTTCCACAAACTTTGTTGCCCACCTTCAGAAGGTAAATGCCATTAGCAAATAATGTGCCAACAACGTAACACTCATGAACATTTACAGTCCTACCTATCTGCACATCACTAGGGTGGTCCGACCCGACATGTCTGACGAACTCGGTTGACTGTGGCCAGCTATACTTAAACGAAGTAGAGAGATCAGTGGAAGAGACATTGAAGCAGAAATTTCAAATTCTGAATAACGATTCTGGCTATTATGTAATCTCTACTTTTTTTGCATTTACCTTCTGAAGAAGGTGGACGAAGTTTGTGGAAGTATTTTCAGGGCCGTAGCTAAGATTTTTTTCTGGGAGGGCAAACCAGCAATTTACGCCCCTCCCAGTTTCCCCCCCCCCCCCCATCACAACGAAAAAAAGTCCATTCGAAAACTCTTAAACTAAAACGAAAACAATAAAAAATAATGATTTTTTTTTTTTAGACAGTTGAACTTGGTTTCTTTTCCTCCTCCTTCCCCCCCCCCACACACACACGCATAGGAAATTAGCTATTGCCCTGCACCTTTCTATTAAACAGATACAGCGTATTTTCAACGTGGGTCATCCCCCAAAATAGTTAGGACCAGTTGTTCCATATTTAATAGTATGGGATCTCCATCCAGAACGAGAGATATGGAACATGTGCAATGATATTACGGGTCCTCCTTTATTCGCTGCAGCTAATATAGATTGTAGGTGGTAGGAAACTGAAGAAGACAAAGATTACCCTAAAAAGGATGGGCTCATCCTCTGCCCTTTCACAAATGTTTCTAACTTTTTTTTTTAAAATTAAATCAGAAAGTCGATTGTTTTTGCTAGATAGTTTACGAAGGGCACAGTCAGCATGAAGGTGGGTATCGTGAGCATAGAAAAAAAAATGGTCCAACTGAGACGCGAACCCAGGACTTCCAGCGTGTTAGCTAGGCTGGGCACTCGAATCAATGCACTACCGGGGTGGACCCTAGCTTCGGCTCCATCATGGCATAGAACAGGTTCAACCGTCCCGAGTTGTAATCTAAAGGCCACCAACAATCAACATGAAAGAGATATATGAAAAATACTTACTTTCCTAGCGACCACAAAATAATGGGAGTAATAAAAAGAGCAATTTTTATTTCTTGTCTATGGCAAGACTGTTTTCGAATTGCATTGCACACTAATGTTCACGCCTATTAAACCATGGAGAAATTAGGGTAGAATTTGTTTGTTTTATTTTTTTTGTTTGCACAAATTTGTTTGCTTTGCTCAAATGAAACTGCACTTTCATTTTCTTTAATTTATTTTTGCGTGGTGACAAGTACTAAGGTCACCACGTGATAACAAGTTCAGAAATTTTCCGTATTTTGTCTGATCAACCTTAGTAAATTATTTCTTTAAGAAGGCTTATTTAAAGCCGATCAGTTATGCATTATGCAGTATAGGAATAAAGTAGTTTGTGAATTGTACCACTTGAAAATGTTTCATTGGAACAATCAGTTTCTTTGTTGGATTTTAAAATTTAACTCTAAATACAGACATCAACAAGGGCCTCGTTTCAGAAGTACTATTTTGCTGGGTTATTTATGTTTAGTCGTTCGTAAATTAGAAAAAAAATTACATGAATTTTGCTTTAGCAAGCGTTGCTGAAAAAAATGGTAGGCTTTTAATTCAGCTGTAAATTACAAAATAATTCTTCCAAGCCAGAGGAGTATATCAGTTCGCCGTTAATGGCCAACTTCGAATCTAGATATGAACCTTATTGATTCAGGACAATGTCACGGTGAGTGCGTGCGAGTATTGGAAAGGGGAATTGTGTGAGACGCTCGCCACAAACGATTTCTCCACGATCGGCCTAAACTCTCATACCTGTAAAATGACTTAAAATTCAGTACAATTATTAAATGTTTAGTTCCCTGGCTTATAAGCAAATAGTCAGAAATCCTGGTTTTCATTATAAAAATCGTGTAACTGCCGCCATCACAACAAAAGCGGGAAAGAAATGGTTTCACACTTCCCCCATTAAGACGCAGAATTATTCATTTGTTTTCGGTAGTTTTGTAAGGAATTAATTAATGGCTTAATTAATATTCATAACAGAAACAATACAATTAATTAATTGAATACATATTTGCATAATATCATACATTTATTAAATGCATTAACCGGATATTTATTCGGATAGATCAAATTGACTCCAGATAGTAAATATAATTGGGAGTCCTCTTCAAAGACGACCGAGAGGGTGCAAGATCATCTGAAACCTGAACAAGTGTAATTACACTTGCCATTACCAGTTGACAATATTTATGACAGTTTCGTAGAACTTAAATGACTTGCCAGAAGTAGATTTAATTACAATAAGATCGTCGCTCGTGATCGATCACTTCGAAGAATAACAATAAATCACTACCACACGGGACAGTTAATCATAGCGGCCGATAACTTTAAAGTGCCGAATATGGGAAACAATTAATGAACCCGAAAGCAACAATGGAATGATTGACATGCGTAGAGGTCCCATTTGGAGATAAGGGCCCAAACTGTCAGAATGTTACTATATTCAGCATTTCAATAATAAATCAATACTACAATGGATCGATCATAGACGATAACGCTACAGTATTTAAACCGAACCTCGGAATGCATGATATCAGTCAATTATCAGCCGATCACCAGTTGTTTAACTAGTTCACGTCAGTCAAATTCCGGAGGTCCTGATACGAAAGCACGCCAGGCCAGACGTCGTGCCGCATCTTGGACGGGGCTTCACCGCCGAGCTAGGGCCGTACACCGATAGCTCCACTCAAGCTTCTATTATAGAGCTAAGTATTCCGATTCAATAGCGATAGCTATGATTGTTGAGATTAACTAGTAACAATACATACGCTATTAAATTAACCTCTATAGTTTCTTAATTAATTTAGAGAATATAATAATGATTAGGTTTTCAGCTCGACTTAATCCGTAATGCCATTCGTTCGACTCATTGCCGAATAATTGTAATCGATACTATAAGATCATAAGAATCTGTCACTGATTTAATTGGCCATATTGTTGGGTCAGTATTGTGTACGCCGGAGTGTCGATTAAAGGCCCAGTATTAGATGAACGATTGCTTATTATTTAGCCTACCTATTTAGTACATAATTATTGCTTTTATACAATTGATTGCCCTTATGCTATCCTGATAATAATGTTTGTTCTGGTCAATTGGTCACTGGATTAGAACACTACAATGGTATCATAAGTGTGATTCAATCTCCCATAAATCCCCGGAAAAGAAAATATAGAGAAAAAATAATACTAATAATTAAAGAGCATTCAGTTGTATTTTATAGAAAATAATGCCATTTTCGCATTTTGCGGTCTTTAAAAAGCTGACATTTTAGCGTTTAAATTAGGTTCAGAAATTTCGACAGTCAACAGCGACAGCTGGTTTATTTATAAACAGGATTTCAACACTTAAAAATACGGGAAAATTTAGTAGCCTAGTTAGGAAAAGTAGCGCTTGTTAAGCTTTGTTGAAAAGAACATTGTTGGTTTTCGGTGAACATTTTAGCGACTGTTTATGAAATTGTTGGTTGACATGTTCAATGCTGTGAAATATGTTCAAGTGTATTATCTTGTGTGTATTTAAAGGTTATTTGTTTAAATTTTCCACAATAAGAGGAAATTTTAGTCAATTTTGGGTAACCTTATAGGCCTAAATTGAGTTCAGTGCATTTTGTTTATTAATCACTACAGCGCTAATTTTCTGTGAAACTGTTTTGTGGTTACGCTTAAAATAACGACCGTCAAACTATTGCCGACTTCAGGTACTAAAATTTGGGAAAATTTCAGTATTTTCTATTTTAAGGGAAAAATCATCATTTTGTGCAAACTTGTACAAAATTTTCAAAATGCCTAAAACTTAAAACTTGTGTTACAATTAAGTTTAAATCTGCTTTAAGCTTTGAATATTTGCTTAAAATATAGTTAAATAATGCCTAGAACTAGAAGTAATCGTGCTAGAGGCACAGTTCAAGTCTCTTCGAGAGGCAGACAAATTAGAAAACCCTTAAATTGCCTAGATTTTGTGGAATTCACGGATGCTTCAGTTAGCACAACTAACTTAGACAATACTAATACCACTCGAAACGAGTCGGATACAGAATCAGAGCATTCTGATACTATCGACGAGATCGATGATGCATTAAATTTGCCTCCTCCCAAACGAGTTCAGTCTCGTTCAGCTAATCGCTCTACTCAAAATAGGGGTACCGCTAGAGATCGAATCCGATCTAGGTCTCCACACAATGACAGTGCGTTACGTATGACTCGTGTACCTGTAAATTCCCAAGTACCACTTAGCATTCAAGTAGCACTAAATAATCAAGTACCACCCAATAATCAGGTTCATATAAATCAAAATATGCCACTAAATCAAAATATACCACTAACCCAAACTATGCCTACTTTGCAAATGCAAACAAGCACTCAAACACCGCTTAACATTCAAGTACCAATAAATTCGCAAATACCGAATCATTCCATGTTCCCATTACTCCAAATGTAGTAATAAACTCTCAAATTCCACACGGAATCAAAACGCTAAATTTAACCCCAAATCATAGTAGCAGAAAACAGGTCAATATGATTGAGGAAACTCACCTTCAAAGAATTTTAGATCATACTTTAGCAGTATGCTTACAGTCATCTAGTAACAACCTTAAAGCAGTAAATGATGATTTAGAAATATTGAACACCATAACTGAATCAAATCAAAATAAGGATTCACAAAATAAGTCTAGACTTTGGGAAAAATTACGTTCAGCCAAGAAAGCTACATTACCTTTTGCAGGGGATGACTCATTAGACATTTTCGCTTTCGCGTTAATGGTCGAAAATTTATGCACATTAGATCCTTCACTACAAGATTCAGAGCTACTTTCGGTAGCATGTAGTAAATGTACAGGCCCAGTTGCAATTTATTCAGCCATGAATTCGCACATAGCCACTTCCCGAAATTGGGACAGCTTTAAGGAAATTTTAATCGATAGATTTGGTTGCAGAGGTGACATCGTCACATCGTCACCCCACATTTGTTTGACACGGCGCGACTTAAACAGGGAGAATCTATCGAACTTTTCGCTGCCAGGTTAGAGAAAATGGCTTCACAACTTTGGAGAGTTAATCCTTCAGACTCTGAAGCGCAGCGAGCTTTTAAACAATTAGCAAAAGATGACGAAATGCGTTCAGTATTTCTTCACGCTATGCCACGGGAAATCGCAGGTTATGCGACATTACAGATGCATAACACGTTTAGGGATACGTATAACTCAGCTATCTAGAAACGTTTAATTTTAGCTGGATTCCAACGCAATGACGATGATCGTAACTCTGATAAATCAGGTACTAAATAAATTTCAAATGCCGACGTTAACAACCTAGCTTTTGGCACAATGGTAGATAAAATGAATTCATTAGAGAAAGGTATCACTAAGCTCAGTAGCGCTAACACAAAAAATGTTGAAGCTAAAGTTAGTGCTGTAAACACTAATGTAAATAAAGCCAAATCGTGCTACCGTTATTTAGCCCCACGTCATTTAAAACGAGAATGTCGTACCAAGGACGATAACCTACAACAAGTCTGACAACGTTGGGAAAGGGTTAAACAGGAAGGAGGATTTCCAATAAATAAACCTAACAACAAAATGGTCGTGGAGGAAACCGATATAGGGGAAATAATCGTGGAAAACGCGGAAATTATTTTTCTGGTTTCGACAATAGGGAGTCCATTCAGTTCAATAAGAAAAATAATCACTACTCATTTCAGGCTAATACTAGAAATAACGGTAACAATGGTTACAATAACGGACAACAAAATCAAAATTACGGTAATAATAATTACGGTAGAAACCAAAACCAAAACCGAAATCAAAACCAAAGCCAAAATCAAAATCAGCAAAGGCAAAATAACAATAATCAAAACCATGTTCCACAACACGCTACAGACGAGAGTAATGACTCATGTCAAAATGGTAGCAATCCAAAAAACGAGCTGATAGTCTGAATATTAAAAGGGACTCAGAACTAAACTCAAATCGGTCAGAACAGAGCAATAATGACGATCAAAATCCACACGTCAAGCTCAAACTCCTGTTACCCAAATTAACGAAGTAAATAGTATTCATTCTTTAAAAATTGAATGTGTTCTATTATTTTCAGAGGAAGATGCAAATAAATTAATGCTAAATTTGTACTCAAACGTCAAATAGCATCAGCAAAAACTTGCTTTGCCAGATCGCACGTTAGCTTTACCACGCTTAGCGTCATATTTCGGTAAAATTCCAACAAAATATGTTGCGAGGTCTATAGACAGTAATAAACATCTGGTAAATGAATTTACAAATGCTTTAAGCACAGTTAACGATAAGTACAATTTAACTTGTGACTCAGTAATAGTAACTCTATTCGAGGATGGTTTAGATGCCACACATTTTCATTCGGAATTAAATCCAGTTGATACTAAAAAGCCAATTGTTATTGCTTTATTAGGTAATGAGCGCACAGTTCAGTTCAAACATACGAGTGAATCATTCTATAAAGATGGAGTTAAAATGTCTTCGGGCACTTCTATTGGCATCTCACAAACAGTGCAGAACGATTGGAAAATTAGGATTCCAACAGTTGTTGGAACGTTCGAGCCTACAATCTGCTTAACGTTTTGGGACAGCAAAAATGTTGCCGACCCGAATGCTTCACCAGTGAAACACTCATTGTTGGGAGAGCGAGGAAACTTGCTTACGAGCATTTCAGCTCAACCGGGCAACAGATGGTACACACAGCACCACCTAGCGTCCGAAGTTGCTACTAGCTGTGAGTCAGAGCAGAAAGCGAAGCATCGCTCGACTCGGAGCAAACAGCGCCGAATGCTGATAATGTTCAAGTGAACACAGTTTTAAATAAAACTAAGGTTAAACATCTGCGTTCACACTTAGTGTTTGATGTCGGAAATAGGCCAGATATATGTTTACTGGGCACAGGTTATTCACTTTCATTAATTACAAACACAGCAACACAACGCATGCTTAAGAATTTTAGCGTTAAATGTCATTTACTTCCAATGACCACACTAGTCAATTTGGTTGGGGTCGGAAATTGTCAGATTAAAACCGATAGGAAAATAGTAACAACTATAGAAAAGTGTGAATTTTCTTGAAATCAAGAATTTGTTATCGTTCCTGATGGTTCATTTGGTAACATTTCAGCACTATTGGGTTACGGTTTCATGTCAAATAAATCAGATTCGTTAGCATTAAATTGCCCAGATAACGTCTTGACTATAGGTGATTTAAAATTTCAAATGTCATCATCACCAGAGTTAGCTCACGTCGCTTATAATCAAAATAAGGAAATAATAAACAGGGAATTTTATAAACTTAATCGCATTTACGTAACATCACTTAACGTAGCTACAGATGTTGAAACCGATGATAATCCTAAATCTACATGGAACTGTACACCTAAGCAACATTTAATAGACATTACTGCATCTTTGTTAAGAGACGAGATAATTCCATCAAATTGCGAGAGTAGAACAACCGGAAATTTACATTTTCCGTATCCAGAAATACAGACAGGACTATTCCAACCTGAAAACGACAAATTTCCTGTACGTCTTGCTCACAGTCTTGTTAACACAACTCCCACAGGTATTATTCCAGTCATGTGCATTAATCTAATGGATTTGATGTAGAACTAAAAGCGGGTACTATCCTAGGCACGTACACGACAGCTATTATCGAGTACGAGGATAACACTTCCTTAGACTCATCAAATTCAAATTTGCCCACCTCAAGTCCCATTGAGAAGTCTCAAACCGCAAGTACCATCGAGGTATCTCTAATCTCAAGTCCCATCGAGATTTCCCAAAACCACCAACATTTACGCCTTCCGAGCCTGGCGATGCAGCTAGTGGTTCAGAAACAAACTCAACTCAGAAACGCAAACGCATCGAGCCAAAATCGGCCGCTTATTTACAAAATAAATACCGTAAAATAGATTACGAACTTAATAAGCAACGAATGCTTGGTTCTACGCATGGTTATAATACCCGTAGCAGTAAGGCCACTCCAGAAATTAGGCAGTTGGAAGAGGCAAACATTGACGATGAGTAAGTCTTTGTGTATCCAACGGAGAACAAAGAAAACATGGCGTCACCGTGAAGGAGCGTCCATGCGCTCTGCACGCGGGGACTCTAGTGAGTAAAACCGGAAGTACTTTTCCGAAACCGACGCATGATTGCTAGACCAGTCACCTACGTAGTTTCGATTCTCACAGTACAGGATACTAAGCATGTTTACATCGCATAAATACATGAAAATAGCTTAAGCCTATTATGTTTCAGGATGTAATGTAAAATAATTTTGAGACGGAAACTCGTAGATTGTTTTAGAAATTTGAAATTAAGAAAAACATGAAATATATAAAAAAAAACAGAATAAAAACAATACGAAAATACGGAAAATAAAATGTTCAAACACATGTAAAATTAAAATCAATCGAATTTACAACATAACATAAGAAAATAATGAAAACGTAAAATTGAACATGAAAATAATTACTAAACATAGTAAACCACATGAAGTAAAATAACGTAATCAAAATATTTACAAACGTTGTTACACAAAAATTTGCAACAAAATACGAAACATTTGATTAGGAATATAAGACATGGAAAATCATATAATAAGAACAAATCTCACATAATCATGTTGTTACCGTAAGTTGCAGTATGAAATTAAAATTATTGATTGAATAAAATTTGAGAAATTTAGAAGAAGAAATTAAAATTATTGAATGAATGAAATGCAAGGAATTTAAATTTGGTAATTTAACTATAGAAATGATTTCGGAAAACCGAGACCGGAAATAATTGGAAAAGGAAAAGGAAAAAATAGTAAAATTTAAATCCTTACGGTAAATTATGGTTACAGAAAACAAAATAATAGTGTTGCAAAATATGATAAATCAACATGTATACAACAAATATTTCCAGTGTTCTGGTAAATAAATGAAATAAAACAAAATAACAGCATAAACATAAAACATGAGCATCAAATGATAAAACATTGAACATTGAATATGCATAAATTCCTGAAATAAATAGATCAAACTTAAATTTAAGAAGTATAAATTTAATACTTGGTCATGATAAAAAAAAATAGAAAACTGGAAATTAAGATTAATAAACAGGGAAATTTAATTTTGACTAAAATTTAAGATTTCATATGGGAAGTTAAGAAATTAATAAGATAAATTTAATTTGGAAAAACATTCAGAAATCAGTGATTGTAAAAAACATGACATTTCCTTAACCAAATAACTATATACAATATACAACCCTGAAATCAGGGCGGTCGACGTTAAACTCGACCACGCCGCTTACTTCGGTAGCGGGCAGTCGTAGCGACAACGGCGTTAATCGTCGCCGCTGTCACTGTCCTGGTCATCTTAAATAAAAGACTGAAAGACAGAGATTAATTTTTTATTCCCAAATTATGAATGCATACGCAATTGACATGTAATTAGTTCAATGTAAGTATAAAAATTTTTTTTTCGCATATTGACGATGCTTGTTGTTACCATAATTTCTCTCACGCTCATAAGAACAATATGGAGGGAAACCACTGTAAATCGTATACGGGATTATGATATTCAAGCGTATAAATGACAGCTGGAACATATTCTTCTCCCGAAATAATTGTTGTAAATACATGATATTTTATAAGTAATCCACCCCCTCCATCCACCCCTGGAAAGAGAAAATTAATATTTTCCTGCATCAGAGTGAAACTAGCAAACTATTCTATTACAGTGATCTATAGCTTTAAAGCCACTATTTAGAGTTCGAACGCGCAGCGGAAATATATTTTCCTACGCGCAGAGAGCCTAACCATTTTAGCGCTTAGTTTGTGCTACCGCACTTGCTGCGGATAATAATCTCACATTAAGAATTTTCTAAAGTATACACTCCAAATACTTACCGGACGGATACCGGACATTCAAAATTATATGTTTCACACTTTAAACTTATACGTAACATATGAAACAGTACGGTAATTAAATGTACCAAAATTTAACACCCCAAACCCCCCCCCCCCCATTAAAGTTGCAGAACTTGAATTATACTCACACTCTAGTTAAATCAAACAGCATGTTATTTTTGAAACGGAAGCGGTGCCACATAAATAAATAATAGGCTATATAGGAGTCAAGTTTCATTAACTTAGTTCGGACTACCTAGCCAGATTAACACTATTACACAAATAAATAAAAACATCACTTCATGGCACGGTTTCCCTTTCACGAAGAAAAAAATAATAAAAGCATTTCAGGACATTCATTTCTTAAAATTAAAAAAGAAACAAATGAAGGTCTCAAATAGATACCACCTTTAATTTATTTCGAAAAACACAAAAATTCCAATGTTATGATAAAACGGAAGTTGGATAAACTATGCATATAGCTATACTATTTTTAAATTTTACATCCATAAGGATATGAATTATAAAATTCAAACAGAAAAAAAATATTATAACCAATAGTGCATTTCACATCCATAAGGATATGAATCATGAAAAACAAAATTGCAATTACATTTATTTAAAATTGCAGTTCGTACAAATTCCTTTCCTCAATGCTTAAAAAGAATGGTTAGCATTACGTTGTTTATAAATTCTACAACATATTAATTAATAGAAATTGATTTTAACCTATTTCAGGTAATTGTACCTTGCCAAAAGGCTAAACAAACATAAAATTATGTAGCCTATACCGGTGGATTTGAAGATAAGCATTTTACTTCAAAGTAACATTTTATTTCACTTTTGAGAACCATTGATTTAAAACTAAAGAAAATACTTTTGAAAAAAAAAAGTAGTTGTCAAAAAATGACACACCTAATTGCCCTAAGAGCAATAACACATTTTCGAATGCATGTATCGCATTAGATATTTTTTACAGTCGATAATCAAGCTTAAATCACGTAATACTGTGATAAAATTTAAATGAGCTCCTGGAAGTAGTTCAAAAGGAAATGTTTTGCATAATCAAACTCAGTATTACCATTCACACTTCCAGCAAATTAAAAAGTAAACTTTTGATAGCCACTGCATGAATAAATTTTAAAATTAAGGTTAAATATAAATATAGTAATCGATTATTTGGGTATAAAATAATAAATAAGTAAATTTCTTACCATATTGTTCATCGTGACAGACAGGACAGTTGTTCCTACAGGGTCCGGGACGACGGCATTGTTGACTCCCACTCCCTGAAGCAATAACGTTGACCGCATCGGGAGCATCGAAGTTTTGCACGGGAGCAATCTGGATTAGATTACGAAGAGGCGGCAGCTCTTCAAGTAAACAGTCCGGAAATAATTCCGCCAAGTCATCCGGCAAACCGTAAGGTGGTGAAATAGTGTCTCGCTGGCGAAGGATTCCTTCATATTGGGCAAAGGTTCGATGAACGTTCTGTTGTAAAAAGAACACGTTCTCAGAGTTCACGGTCCTCCAGAAATACGTGGAAAAACCTTCGTTTTCTTCTGAAAACGGGGAAAACACCACATATCGGCAGTGTAAACACCCCTCGCATTGATAGGGCTGCACCCTAAATAATGGGAGCTCAGTCTTAATTGCTGAGCTCTCGCAGACTCTTCCGGAGGCGTGCCGTTTACAAACACATTTTGACGGGGCTCTTCGATGATCAGCTCCATAAAAAGTAAACGAAGGACATAATCCATCGGGTCTTCACCCGGCAACATCAGCGCAATTGGAATTTCTTCCGTGGTCCGATGAGGACATTCTGGAAATAAGTCTATACAGACCGAAAGGAGGAGTACGTTGAGAGACAACATCTTTAAGAAGTCCCTCACACATCGAGGCATATTTGTGACTGCGCTTCTCTCCTCTCTTGGTGTCACCTTCCTCTTTTTCTGCGGAGGATCCATAGCGATATTTTGAGGAAAGAAAAGCGAAAGCAAATAGTCAAGTCGAAGTACACAACTTCGTGTGCGGGTAAAATCGCCAAATTTTCTCACGTCCGAAAATTGTGACCCAGAAATGGACATTGGCAAAACCAATGGGTGCAAAGTTCAGGATTGACGTCACGAAAAAGGGGCTGTCTCTTTTCCTAGGGACCTAGCTCACTCCCTCTGCTTTGGCAGTGACCATCAGCTATTGTTTACATGGCCTCGACCAGGCTACATTTTGAGGTCAGATCAAGCCACCATGGCCCAGAGCCGTGCCCCAACCCTTTCAACCAACCGACCACTTTCGTTTATTACCCACCCCCTTCCCTCAGCGGAGAGAGTGACCATGCTCAATTGCAATCATCAGCACGTGAAAGGGATGGTCAAAGTAGGTCGGGACGGCTCGCCCTTGACCATGACAACACCTTGCCACCCACCTAGGAGCTAAAAACAGCAAACTAACTTTATTGTGGGAAATTCGGAACTATTCTTTTAAAACAAGAAAATATAATTCTGAAACTTATTCTAAAATTATTTTATTCATGTATAATGTCACTAATACATACAAAATTATGTGAATAATTGTGATATATTTTATGTAACTTGGAAATATATTTGAACGTAACATAACTGATGTAGTCCAAAATTCATGTATTTTCAGATAATTGAGTAACACACTAAGAATTTGGTAAAGTGTCAGGATGGCAAATAAATGGAGAAAAGAGGCTAAATCATAGAACAGGGATCATTCCACCATGATCCAGGACTAATGAATTAAAAGATAAGTGATTCCTAGCCTTGTGGTGAAAACAACAGTGTAAATCATACACCCCACCCCTCCTTGCCATGATACACAGGAATTAATTGCAATTAATAAGCAAAGTTTAAATATAGAATTGTCATAAGTTAATGGGGCAACACAAATAGCGTATTAACTTGAAAAACATTGCTGTTACTTGTAGTAAGGCACGTTTAACGTTAATTTGTATAAAATAATTCACTATATGAATTCAAATTGATATAGGGTGCCATACGTTTAAGACCTGGAACGCCAGAAGTTAGTTCAATTCAGTGGATAGACTAAGTTTAAAAGTACCTCACACGTAAGTTCCTAAGGAACCGATTACACACGTATACTCAGGTCGTAGTGAAAAAACCTTGAAAGATCTACCGCATGCTGGAAATAACTTTTTCCTGGTTGGCAACAACCGCATGTGATACTAAGCTTTGTAAGTGCAGACTCATAGCCTAGCGAATCGATAATGGAGTCTGGCCGACTCGTATTATCATGATTTCCCCAGGGTAACCGGTACTGTAGTTACAATGTCACTCAGTGACGGGGAAGTCGGACGATCAAAATTTCGTCCCCTTTAAATGAAAAAAAAATGTACACAAACTTGATTTCCGGTGCTAGTCACCACACAAGCGGTGCAACACTGCTCTTAACAAGATATTCAAAATAGGATAGGACGTTATCTCTGCATATTCTAAGTTAAAAGTGCAGTCGCAACACTTAAGACACTGTAAAATAATGTCTATGACAGCAGGTTTGTTAGAAACTTGCATGCCAGGTTTGATTAGCAGCAAATCGGAGAAAAAGAATGTTGTATAAATGCTGCATTTCGATTTAAATTTAAGGTTTCTGGAATTTTAGAATTCCAGCATCTGACTCTCCTATGTGTTGGTTGCTTACGTTCAGGAGAACCAATGAGATAGCATAGGCCGTAAACGGTTTTTTTTTGCCATGCAAAAAAGCTCGTTGAAGGCAACTGCCTTACAGACAAATCAATGTATAACATTCACTCTAGTAACGAATACGAGTCACTAGAGCATCGCACAACATTAGGTTCAGGGATTGTGACAAATCACGTCCTGTAGTATAACAAATTTATTGTGAGGAAACACGATAATTTATAAAAACTCATGTTTGTTGGCGGAAACTTAACTGTTAGTTTCGACCTGAACATGATAGTCAAAATGGGTTAACACACTTATACAATAACAAGGTTCTTAAAAAACCATGATAGACGGCTTTCTGTATTGGTCAGTTTGAACTGTCACGTGGTAGTCAAAAGGGAAAACAGACAAACACGAATACAATTGTTTCTTAAAAGCTACGATTGACGGCTTCCCGCACGGGTTAGTCTAAACTGTCTCGTAGTAGTCAAATGGGAGAAACAAATACAAGTAACCGTAAATATATTTTACACACCACATCAATTAAGCCATACATATCATGAGTTTCGATACTCGTTATGTTGGCAAATGAAGCCGAAACTTAGAGTCAAATACAGACACTAACAATGATACTACCAAAACGTGGAGCATGGAAAGTAATATGAACATTAAGTACGCAATGGGCACACAGTCTGATTTTTTTTCCATTGGGAATAGCAGTACATAACACTTTGAATAAAGGGTTAAGCGAATGCGACTCAACGGGGTAACAATACAGGAATCCTGTCCCCTCCTTACTATAATGCTTATTTGTTACCATGTAGCATGAATGTTTAGCATCTATATTTAACATGCATGATAGATCTGATTTTGATTACTTGGTTGCCAGTTTGAATCCCAGCATGGGACCAAACTAGTGATATTGTATACAGAAACATACAAGTTTCTGGGTGACTCACGAATGTAGCATGCATATGATATTTTATTTACAAAGACTGTGTATTCCGATGAAATCTTGTTGCCAGTGGTAGTACCGAAAAAGTTATTAATTTTGACAATGTCAAAAGATACGTTTGAATCAAACTACGGATAATCCGTTTGATTAATAATCACTGTTTGGCTATATAAAAAGCAAATTGAAGTCACATTTGGATATAAAGTGACTTTTCTTCAAAATGTGAAGAGGCAAGAAACAAGATTTCAAAGGGAAAATGTTGAAAGTTGAAAAAACGTAGCCAGTAACGCTTCTGTTTTCTTTCATTCCCCCAGCCGGAGCAAAACTAGGCCAAATGGCTAGCGGCATAATTACCGAAGGTAAAGAAACTACTCAGCCTTGAACGACCTTGGCCGGACCACGGCCAAACCCGAGGTCGAATGTAGAGCACAATACGATATGGGAAAGTGCTACGCCTCCCCTCCCTTGAAAGCGAGCGGAGAAGAGTCCATGTGGCTAAACACACAGAAAGTAAAATTTAATTTATTTCAAATCAACAGCATCAAAAGTGAATTAATTAAAACTTTGATTTCAGTTCATGGAGAATGCGCTCTCGTGTCTTGCATGCAAATTAAGCCATACAATATTTTATTCCAATTCCACCCAGAATTGTATTGCTCAATTATAAGAAGCAATTTAATCTTGCTGTACATAATTATTGCCCTGATTTCCGTGAAGGTTGTTTTTTTACCTCAAAGAAGATGCGTTTTCCCTAGTCATATGACAATTAATTAATTTGGGCGAGTCGGTGAATACGAAATTTTTGCTTAATTATGTAAAGCAGTTTCTGTTATTAATTAACTGGGTTTGGAAGCTAAAATAAGGAACCACTAAAAAGGTACCATGATTTTAGTATGAACAGGGATTATGTAAGGAATTAATTAATGGCTTAATTAATATTCATAACAGAAACAATATAATTAATTAATTGAATACATATTTGCATAACATCATACATTTATTAAATGCATGAGCCGTATATTTATTTGGATAGATCAAATTGACACCAGATAGTAAATATAATTGGGAGTCCTCTTCAAAGAAGACTGAGAGGCGGCAAGATCATTTGAAACCTGAACAAGTGTAATTACACCTATTGTTAGAGTTTAAAGGATGGCATTACCAGTTGACAATATTTACGACAGTTTCGTAGAACTTAAATGACTTTCCAGAAGTAGATTTAATTACGATAAGATCGTCGCTCGTGATCGATCACTTCGAAGAATAACAATAAATCACTCCCACACGGGACAGTTAATTATAGCGGCAGATAACTTTAAAGTGCCGAATACGGGGAACAATTAATGAACCTGAAAGCAACAATGGAATGATTGACATGCCTAGAGGTCCCAATTGGCGATAATGGCTGAAACTGTCAGAATGTTACTATATTCAGCATTTCAATAATAAATCAATACTACAATGGATCGATCATAGCCGATAACGCTACAGTATTTAAACCGAACCTCGGAATGCATATCAGTCGATCATCAGCCGCTCACCAGTTGTTTAACTAGTTCACGTCAGTCAAATTCCGGAGGTCCCGATACGAAAGCACACCAGGCCAGACGACGTGCCGCATCTTGGACGGGGCTTCACCGCCAAGCTAGGGCCATGCACCGATAGCTCCACTCAAGCTTCTATTATAGAGCTAAGTATTCCGATTCAATAGCGATAGCTATGATTGTTGAGATTAACTAGTAACAATACGTACGCTACTAAATTAACCCGAGATTTCTTAATTAAGTTAGAGAATATAATAATGATTAGGGTTTCCGCTCGACTTAATCCGTAATGCCATTCGTTCGACTCATTGCTGAATAACTGTAATCGATACTATAAGATCATAAGAATCTGTCACTGATTTAATTGGCCATATTGTGGGGTCAATATTGTGTACGCCGGAGTGTCGATTAAAGGCCCAGTATTAGATGAATGATTGCTTATTATTTAGCCTACCTATTTAGTGCATAATAAGTACTGGCGCACCACAGATATACATATATTGTATAGTGGAAACACCCCTGTATTAAGTGGCTTAGGCCACCCATCATTGTAGCTGGTATCACGTGTCTCTTTGTCACATGGTACTCTAAGTTGATAAAAGAGCAGCGCTCACCATTGAGACATGCTGCTGAACATGTTTAAGTAATCTACGTGGTCTACTTCTATTGTACATAGTTTCACATATGTTATAATTTGGCGACGGGGGTGCTACTTGGTTGGGAAAATTTTGAATTAAGCGTTTCTTGCCTTTTATCGATAAGTCCATAAGGCTTAATCTGACGTCTGTTTAGAATTTGCTCCTACAGCAGGGAGTTGATAGTTCAACAGCGTTAGAAAATGGGGGTTTTGTTCCACGCGTTTTTCGTCGGCTGAGATAGATGCGTGAAGTAAACCACATGTGCCGTGGGACTAGGATAAAGGCAGGATTTTCATTAACTAGGCTAGGTTAGTGCAAGGCATTTTTTTTCAAAAAGTTTCCCGTGAATTTAAAGCACGCGTCGTCGTGACCTTGGGCATCCGCCAGAGGTTGAGTGAAAACGGGCGTGTGGGAATGTTTCAAATCTGCATTGGTAGTAGGTAGTGTATATATGCTTAGATATTTTGCAAACTTAAGGCGTTATTAACATCGCAGCGCAATTTAAGAAGGTTTAAGCGTTGCGGAACAACAGGTTGAAAAGGTCATTTAGGTGTGAAGCAATGTGCGTAATTTTTTTGTTTTGTCAGTAGTCAATTTAGTGCTTAAAAACGTTTATTGTAAAGCCTTTGTGCATTAGTGAATAGCGTTTGTCAAAAATGTAGTGTTGTGTAAGCATTAAACCGAGAAAATTCATGAATTATTGATTTAGTGTGAAAAAGGCTTAATGTGTAGCCTACGTGAAAAAGTTCTCTTAATTCCAGAATTATTAACCCTATGAAACATCAAAAAAAAAACTTGCAGTTCAACGGAACGGTGGGTCCAACTGGACCCGCTGCATTTTTGTGTGTTCTCTATGACTACAAACCTACAGAAACGCTGTATGTGAATGAAAAACTCATGTGTATACATTCTAACGTCTATTTATATATATATAAAAAAAAGAAACGAGGTTTAAGCATATGCGTGATGTTACAAGTACATTTACAATTTCTGTCTATTGACAACTACAAAAACACGTAAAAACATAACTACTTTTTCATGCAGCTCATACAAACGAGCTTCACTTTCTTTTCACAGTGGTCAGGACACACATACACACTGCATATTTGGCATTGTTGTCTTGTCTTACGGTCTTTGCTAGAGGGACAATGGAAACAACGTTTACGTCCAGTTACTGTTGGTTCTGGGTGCTTCACGTCGGGCAACAATCCAATAAGCTTCATGCTATTTGTGACCCCAGTTTGCAACCCGCTTACATTTTCACTTCTTCCGTTTAACTGTGGCCTAATAAGTTCTAACCCTAAGCTTGCTAGGAACAATCTACGCTTGTGGTTTATGCCTTTTTTCCACTCAGGGTTGACGCTAAGAAAGACAGCCAGGCTGTTTATTGCCGCCAGGTCAAGCAAGTCAAAAAACACAATCACAGGCCATCTTCGTGTTTTTCGTATAGTCGTGTACTGCTGGCACAGTTGGTCTACTGTGTCCACGCCTGCTTTCGTACTGTTGTATGTGGCGATAATAGCTGGTTTTTGTTTGTTGTCGGTTAATTCACTGTCATGATGCATAGTAGAAAGCAGGACCACGGCTTTGTTTTTACGTGGGACGTATGATACTAGTGTCAACATGTTGTCAAACCCAAACACGCTCGATTCTACAGGGCGGTCTTTGTTCTTCAAAAATTCTTTTGGAATTTCTCTCTTGTTTTGTCGTACAGTTCCTACCAATGTTGTACGTTTTGTCGACAAGAACTCTGCTAAGTCGCATGTAGTAAAGAAGTTGTCCATTGTTATGTTCCTGCCGGAGTTCTGATATGGCTCATCAACTGTTTTACGACTGTTTCGCCAAGGCCAACTGCTTTAGCATCATTCTCGCGTTTTCCTAGGTATGGTTGAGCATTCAAAGTGTAACTAGTTTCAGAATCCACACAAAGCCATATCTTTATACCATATTTAGCTGGTTTGCTAGGCATATACTGTCTGAATGGACAGCGGCCACGAAATGGAATTAGTTGTTCGTCAATTGTGAGAAATGCTGATGGTCTGTACTGTTCTTGTGAATTTGACACAAATTGTTGAAAAATATCTCTAATCGGTGCAAATTTATCATTCGCACGTCTATCCACTCTTGTACTTTTGTCGTCAAATCTGATACACCTCAAAATTTCTTCAAACCTTGTAATTCCCATTGTAGCTCTGAAAATAGGGGGGCCTAATTCATGAGACGACCACAGTTGCCTAATACTGTTCTGTCCACTTTTCTGAACTCCAGCCAATAAAAGTAAACCAAAGACAGCTTCTAGTTCGACAAGTGTAACGAATTTCTAGTGTGATTTACGTACTCCTTTTTCTATTTTTGCACGCTTTTATTCTGCATTTGTGTACTTCAGAATATCAGCAAACATGGTAGGAGTGAAAAAACACTTGAATGCTTCAGCTGGTGTCTTGGCATTAGCTGCATTTCCAGTCACCTTTGGGGATTGTGTCACAACATTGCCAGCTCTTGTGCGGCTGGGTGGTAATGATTTTTTTTGCCCATTTTCTTCCCGACTTTGCCTTATAATAACAACACAGTTGAGACAGTGGCACATCATCATCTATACCGGCTGTTGGCTGCTCATGAGCAAATTCAGTCTCATCACTTGAACTGCTAGTATCATCATTATTACCTTGGTCAGAGTCCACTTCACTTATATCACTGAACTCTGACACATTTGATGCAGTTTCCGCATTTGATGAATCAGAATCAGACTCATTCTCTTGTAAAATACTCAACATATTTTTCTTACATGCCACAGCAGCTATTCGAGTACCTGCCATCTTCACAGGAAGTGAGTGCTACCCTCAAGTGAGAAACTGAAACTGAAACTTGAGAAACTGAAACTTAAGCTGTAACTTTTATTTTAATACAACAGAATGCTGCCCTCTAGTGAGAAAACCATGAATTCAAGTTGATTGTGGCTCCATCTGTGAGCATTAAGCTGAAACTTTTATTTCAATACCATAGAAAGCCCAAATTTCATAACTTGCAGAGGCTGGGTCCAGCTGGACCCACGACAAGGGGTTTTACTTTTTTTTAGTGGGGGTTTTAATTGTAACCTACATCCAAATTTTGTGTGTCATCTTGTTCAATGACCACAGCACAGGGATTAACAAAATTCCAGGCTAAAAAAAAAGAAAAACTAATGAAATATTGAGATTTATGTCACAATGTGGGTACAACCGGACCCTTATGCATCACAGGGTTAAATTAATGCTGGGTAGGCTGAATGTGTAGCCTAGGTTAAACCCATTGTGAATTTATTAGCACATCAGCGATAAAAGGTGCGTTAAAAAGGTGTTTGAATTTTTTTCCGAGAAAATTCAGTTAAAGGTGCATACAGTTTCTGTATAATTTCCTTCTACTTTAGACAATAAAAGCCATCAAACCAGTGTCCTCACTAAGGTTAACATTAAATTGTTCAACTAATTAGATAAAGTGGATGTAGATTTGTTTAGTAGGTTGGTACAGTGTGATTTATGCAGTATTTTAGTAGCCTGTCATGTTGAAGAACTAAGGGGAAAGATTTTTAATTAATGCTTCTCTGTACTGGTAGTGCAAATTTTTAAGCCAACCACAGTTTAAATGGATAGCGGGGCCCAATTGTTTTACTGTACATTGCCGCTAGAGATTGGGTGGTATGTCTAAAATTATACAGTAGTGTAAAGTTGTAAAGAGTATGCAAGCTGAAATAGAAAAAGAAAATTATTAATTAGGGTCAAAATTCTTTATTAAATTTTTCAGTAAATTAAAACACTTTCTTTGTCTAAGAGTGACGAACCAAGTGGGAGCAAAGAATTACAGCAACCCTCTAAGCAATTAAATAGAGAATTAAGTTTTTCTAGTTCTAGTCAGGGTGTCGACACATCGTTTAAAAGTCTAATTAATTCCCCAGGGAGCTGGGAAACAGTCGACGATAGCGTTAGTGACGTCAGTGAAACCTTTACAGGTGATGAAGCCGATAACGCTGCTAACATCCCTCCTGTACTTTCACATAAGAAAATAGAGGAGTTTGACAGCTCAATGGAATCCTGGAAAGTATATTTTGATACAGTCGAATTACATTTTTTAACATACGATGTGCCTGATAATAAGACAGTGCATATTTTGCTTACGAGCATAGGAGCTAAAACGTATGGTTTGCTCCGAAACTTACATGCACCTAATGCACCTTTAACTAAAACTTTAGTTGAAATAAGTTATTGAATGAGAATCTATGCCCATCACCAAATTTTATTTGCGAGCGTGTGAAATTCCAGCGCAGAGACCAACACGCAGGCGAATCAATTTCGAGCTATATTACCGAACTTAAGAAATTAACGTTAAACTGTAAATACACAGTAGCTAATGGGACGAAACTGGAAATTATGCTGAGAGACAGGATCATTTCGGGCTTGCGCAACTCTCACACATTAAAATTAATTTTAGCTAAAGATCCTGATACGCTTACATTTGATTCAGTTTATACGTTCGCGTTAACGCAAGAACATGCTGAAAAAGATGTAAGTAAATTTCAGGCCTCTTCCACTCACCAAATGAATCAACGTCAGAAAGTTTCTACAAATGGTGCTAGAAACCTTAAGTGCTTTTGTTGTTGTTTCGATTCCCATTTTAAAAGGGCCTGTAAATATCGGAGGCACACGTGCTCGTCTTGCGGCGTCACGGGACCATCTGAGCAGAGTTTGCCGTTCAAAAACGGGAAACTTGAGATCAGCACCCGAGCAGGGTAAGCCAAAAAAGGCGAACGCAAAGCAACGTGTTAAGAACCACAAATTTGTAAGGAAAAAGAAAACGCACTTAGTGGAAGAATCAGGGTCTGCTGATTCAGACGTTACAGAGGATGAAAGTGTTGAGAGCCCTGAATCCATTCAGGAAGATTTTGAACTTCTTACAATAGTCAAATCAATTTTTGCCAATCGATGGATTATTGATTGCAAAATAGAGCGGCATAGTTTACCACTCAAAATAGATTCTGGGTCAAATGCAACGTTACTGCCAGCCAGCTGGTATACACTTATTTTTCAGGTTTTAAGTTACATCCGACAGGCATAACTTTGAAACCATGGGTGGGCGAGGCAGTGAATCCTTTAGGCGTCATTTGGTAAATGTTACTTTAAATGATCGAACGGCCAAATTAAGAGCTGTTATTGCTCCGGGGGGGAGGGGGGGGGCAACCTGCCTTACTGGGATGCAGCTGGATGGTAAGATTTAGGTTGGATTTGAACCCATACTATGATGAAATAGATGAAATTGAAAATGAATCTGAACCGCAAAGTACCAATTTTGTTACTGATCAGGAAGTCTTTGCTCGGTTCCCCAGCTAGTTTTTAACGGGCTTGGGCACTCTCAAAGGTTTTAACGCCAGCATCAGACTTAAGCTGATGCGATGCCAGTTCACAAACAGCCCCGACCGGTCCCTATGGCTGTGAGGGAAAAGGTGGAGGCATAAATTCATATATTGGTTCGGGAGGGGGTTCTTAAACCGGTTGATTGCTGTCCTTGGGCCACGTCCACAGTCTTGGTCTTTGAACCAAACGGAGACGTCCGTATAGTGGGTGACTACTCAGGTACAGTAAACCCTCAGCTGGAAATAAAGTAACATCCCGTTCCGTGTGCTGAGCATTTGTTTAGTAAGCTTTCTGGATGCGATACATTTTCAATAATAGATTTAAGTGATGCGTTCCTGTAAGCGGAGTTGGATGAGAAATCCAAGGCACCATTAACTATAACCACGTGTCTAGGGCTCTTCCAATGGCAAAGATGTCCCTATGGCTTAGCATCTTCTCCAGGCATATTCCAGAAGCAAACGGAATATGTGCTAGACAACAAACCCATTTTTCGAAGACATTCTAGCAGCTGGAAGGGGCAAGGGGCATGATGACACTGCTGAAAGTCTGTGCTGCACTGCAGGAATGCGGACTTAAGGTTAAGAAGTCTAAATGCAAACTAAGTCAAAAACGGATAGACTATCTTGGCTTTCAGATTGATAAGAATGGAGTGTCCAACAGACCTGAAGTGCTGGATAGCAAAAATTAGCACCTGAGCCAAAAAATGTATTGGAGTTTAAATCCTATTTAGGATTCATGAACCAGTATGGTAAATTTGTACTTCATCTGGCCTCCATACTGGCACCACTGAACAGATTACTTTCACCCAAAAACAAATAGCAGTGGGACAAAAAATGCTGTAAGGCAGTGCAGGATGCTAAGGAAGCTTTCCTTGAAGCTAGGGTCCTCATGCACTACGATCCAAACCTTCCACTGAAGCTCCAGTGTGACGCATCTGGAGTGGGGGTGGGCGAGGCACTCTTTCATGTGCTGCCCTCTGGTGAGGATCGGCCTGTGGCCTGTGTTTCAAGGGCACTAAGTAAGGCAGAACTGGGCTATGCTAATTTTGATCGGGAAGCTCTCTCGATTATTTTTGGTGTAAAAAGGTTCCACCAATACGTGTTCGGACGCAAGTTGTTCATACTGCAGACGCATCAGCAAGCTTTGCAGTGGGTATTCGGCAGTAAGGTTTCGATCCCGGCCATGGCAGCCGTGAGGATTCAACGGTAGGCCTTATTCCTAAACGGGTACGATTTCGAACTGCAGTATATCCCTAGCAAGCAGAATTTAATAGCGGATTATTTGTCACATATACCTGTTCCGTATGAACTTCCGTCCTCTAGGCCTATAGGTTGGAAAATTATGAATCTTGAAACGATGGAAAGCCTACCAATTTCAACTGTTCTGACTGTTAGTGCTTCAGATCAACTTGAAGCACTAACAGTCAGAGATAAGACTTTGGCAAAAGTCCATCGCTATACAAATGATGGCTGGCCTGCGAAAGTTGACGCTGAATTGCAATCATTTTTCATTAGGAAACTAAAGTTGTCGCTAGACAGTCGTGCCGTTTTCTGGGGGCATAGATTAATAATTCCGGCTAAATTAAGACCATGTGCCCTCGAGGAATTACACCGAGACCACTGTGGAATTTGTCGAATTAAAGCACTTACACGCTCTAGGTTTTGGTGGCCAAGAATTGACGAAGATTTGGAGAACACAGTTAAAAGTTTTAAAGCGTGCCAGGTTAACAAAGAAGTTGGTTTAAAGCAGAAAAAACACATCTGGGAAAGGCCAGCTACTGTTTGGTATCGCTTACACACTAATTTTTGTGAGTTTCAGGGAAATATGTTTCTCGTGGTGATTGATTCTCATTCCAAGTTTCCATTAGTATATGATATGAAGCGAAATACAACTGCTTCTAGGCTAATTAAAGTTTTTTGAAACTTGTTTGAAACATGAGGTAGCTGTTCCGTGGAGGTTTCGGACAATGGTCTGCAAAACAGTAGTAGCGATTTTCAACAGTTTTTAAAGGAAAATGGGATTCGTCATATCACCAGCATTCCATATCGTCCTGTTACGAATGGTTTAGCTGAGAACCTGGTTCATTCTTTAAAGAATTCGCTAAAAGCTAGCGTAACACAGGGTATTTCTTTAGAAAATGCAGTGCTGGACTTTTTGGTACAAGCGAGAAACATTCCCCACGCAACGACGCAGCGTAGTCCTTCGCAGTTGTTTCTTCAGCGTTCGGTGTGGACGAGACTGTCACTAAAGTTTGAGCGAAATGTTTCTAAAGCGCAAGACCGTCAATTGAAGTCCACAAGTCACCAAAGCGAACTAACCTTTGAAATATGAGATAGCATTTATGAAACCCTCACGTCCCAGCTAAACACGCATGGATTGCTGGAGTAATGATTGGCAAAGACGGCGGAAATTTCTATCGTATTTCATTAGTAGGTACGAATCTTGTTTGGTGGAAATGCGTCGAACAATTACGTAGGCGTCCTTCTGAGGAGTGTGGGCGGTCAGGTGAACCCGCTGATCCAATCAGTGCTGGACCCCGCCGCTCGCACGATTTGTTTGGGCCAATTGAAGCCACGCCTCCCGTTCAGCCAATGGGGGCGTGGCTCGATAATAAAGCCTATTCGCCACGTCCTCGTGATGTGGCGAGTTTCGTTCCGTCGGAAAATGTTCCTGTGTTGTCATCTGCGGGGGTCATTCCCGGCGGTGTTGCCAGTTCTGCGGGAGTGTCGCATAAAGCGATCGGTTTCGGTTGCGAGAGATCGCCAGGTTTCCTTGGTTTACATGATTTCACCGTGTCCACCATCGGCGGGTAATCATTCATTTAAGTCAGTCCCCTCCGGCACTTCGCCCAGAGGTTTCGAAACCGGAACATTTCCCAACGTCAGTGCGTCGAAGTCATCGGACTCGTCGCACTCCAAAAAGTTGAATTTATAGCCTGTGTTGTGGTTTTGGAGGTGTTTAGCAGCCAATTTTTGTTTCTCTTTGGTTGTTTTTGTGAGCATGCCTCTTTTGTGTGAGGGGAGGAGTGTGTGTGTTTGTGTTGTTTGTAAATTAGTGATTAGGTTTTTGATTATTACTAATTTAGTTTTAAGTGCATACAAATGCAAAGTAGTTAGATACGAAGCCTACTGAGTATGAGGATGTGGTGTCGCCATCGAGGCACCACAAGGTAGCCATTTTAGTTCCTCACTGTAATCCCTCATAGCTGTAACATCCTATACTGCCATAGATTAGAATAGTGACACACAGTGTTACATGACTCTGTAAGTTTATAAGAAGCCACGTTTCCAGCAATAATATCTCCTTATTGTGTTAACCTACAGCTGCGTAAGTTCTTCCCATAGTTAGTAGCAATATGTAGTAGAACCCACAGATGTATCCAGCCAAGTACATCACAGATGACGACGAAGGGAAGCTACATGTACTACTTTAAATTTAAAACTAGCTTGATAGGCTTCTGCAAACCACAGAAAGTGCTCCTAATTTGTGGTAAGTTAGCAATTTTATTCATTTGGCAATGAATTTAGTGCTCAGTATGAACTATCAGTTGAGCTTAGTTTTTTCTAAAGTGTACTTGGGAATTAGAACTTGTGTGTGGTATTTGATGAAATTAGTTAAAATCAATAACTTATTGACTAGAACCGGAGGAGCAATTAGGTTTGTGACAGATAATTTTTACAAGGGTAGTATCCCAGTGCGACGCGCTGGCGTGCCACACAATCCAACACTATAAGATTAAACTCATGATAAAAAAAAATGAATCTAATTAACTCTCGCAAACTTGATAGTGCTGTGCTTCTATCCGGGCTGGTTGTGCTAGTGTTCATTTTTTCACCGTAGCGTTTATAACACAATGAAATTTGGTCTGTGCTACAAGCTTAGGCCAATAGTGGTGTTTGTAAAACGTTTGGGAAACGTATAAGTTTAAAAGCCTAGTCAATTTAATTTATTTATGAAAACGCTGTAGGAGGTTGTAAATTTAAAAACTAGGTAGGCTACAGTTTTGTTTTGGTGGTTTAGTTGTTAAACAACAATAAGTAGTCTCAAGTTGCTTCTAGTTTAATGTAAGTTAAATAGAATTGTAATTGAATTATTACGCTAATTTAATTTTTAGTGTAGGCTGTATGCAAAAGCCGTAGAAACTGAAGGAAAGCCTTCAGCTAGTGCAGATAACTTAGTTATACCACTTAATGCTGTTGAGAGTTCAGTCGCTAGTGCTAGTGTGAACGCTAGTATAAATTCTAGTGCAAATTCAAATTTAAACGTTAATTCCAGTTTGGATACTGATTCAAACATGGCAGCCAAATCCGCCGCTTTATATTCGGAATTTGATGCAGAGAACGATATTTGGGAAAAGTATACCAACAGAATTAGCTATTATTTTAAAGCTAAGATAATTCCAGCACCTGACCAAATTGATTTTTTAATGGCCTCCGTGGGTCATAAATTGTTTGACAGGATCTTAAACATAATTTCACCAGCTCTACCTGAATCATTTACGTATGCTAATTTAATCAAAGCTATTCTTGATGATGTGGAACCTTTACCATCAGTACTTTCAGAACGATTAGAATTTTTAGAAGATCTCAGAAACCAGACGAGAGCATAAACGAGTACATTTCTGCTTTAAAACTTCTTACAAAATATTGTGATTTTGATAAGATTACGGAAATCAATAACGAAATGATCAGGGACCGCCTGGTTGGGGGGGGGGGGTGCGTTCTGAGCGAATACAACGTGAAATGCTTAAACAAACTGTAGACCTGAAAGCTATGACTTTGCTTTAGCGTTGTCGCTCGAGTCGACCGACACGACCAAGCTGAAATGCGCTCAACAAATAAGTCGGTTAATTACGTGGCTCAACAAACTAAAAAGGCCCACTTTTGACATACATCTTCCAAGGATTTAATTTGCTTCTGTTGTGGAAAGTTCGGACACGTAAAAACACGCTGTAAGTACAAAGATTACACCTGTGGCCGTTGCCACACAGCTGAACATTTAAAGGCAGTCTGTCGCAAAAGTAGTACCGGTAGCAGCGATAAACCATTTAAAGCTACTGAACACTCTAAAACAAGCAAGAGTTTAAGTATTAAGGCTAGGCCTAAAAGCAAACAGAAATACAGTTACCATAAAAAAAGTCCATACTGTAGTCCGTGAGTCTGACAGTGATTCAAAATCTGAAGCAAGTGATTCGAAAGTGGGGTCAGGTAGTGAGTAGAGTCAGAGGATAATTACTGCATTAACAACAGCACTGTTGGCATAAGTGAGTCTGCGGACCAAATTTCAATTCCCCTGGCAACAAATAAAATCGTTATTGTCGTAAATTCCATGAAAATCCACAAATGGATTTTACCAGTCCGCCCTAATGGAGTTGAGCGTCCCATGGAACTCGATTCCGGGGCTAACGCTTCAATTATTCCCATTGAATGGGATAGGAAGTATTTTTCAAATTGTCCTTTGAAATTAAGTCCATATTCCATTCATTCCTATACCGAAGGAATACAGAAGACGATATCCACAGTTAGCCTTACAGTCGAAGTTAAGGGTCAAGTAGAAAACTTAGAGGCTTTAGTTTCTACCAAGTATAAACCAGCTTTACTGGGCAAATATTGGCTTTCAATCTTTAGGGTTGACTATCATCCCCTTTTATGACTTACAAACAAAAGTGTAACGTGTGAAGAGTATTAAAGCCAAAATTTCACCAGTTGACACTAACGAAATAATTAAGGGTTTCCCTGAACTTTTCAGTCCGGGCATGGAAAAGTTTAAAGGGTACAGTACAAGGCTAAAATCGAACTAAAACAGGATGCAAAACCTGTGTATTGTCATGTCAGACCTGTTCCTTTGGCACTCAAGGAAAAGATAAATCAGGAAATTAGACGCCTGGTTAGCCTAAACATTCTGGAACATGTGGAAACCTCAGAATGGTCGACGCCGATCATGATTGTCCGTAAAGCTAATGGCGACATTAGAATTATCGGTGATTACAAAACAACAGTAAATTCGCAATTGGAAGTGGACCATTCTCCGGTTCCCACGGTTGGAAGTGACACTTTCAGCTTAATCGATCTTACGGATGCCTTCCTGCAAATAGAACTGGATCCTGAATCACAAGCAACCCTAACGATAAATACACCATTGGGTCTGTTTCGCTGGTTGCGTGTACCTCTAGGTTTAGCATCTAGTCCTAGAATTTTCCAGAGGGTCATGACAAAAATTACCAGTAAGATTCCAAAATGTCTTCCCTTTTACAACGACATTCTCGTAAGTGGGAAAGGGTCTAAGCATGGCGAATCATTAGATCAACTTCTAACTGCTTTACAGGATACAGGGGCGAGACTTAGTATCGATAAGTGCAAACTGTCGAACCCAGAACTCAAATATCTAGGCCACATGATTAATGCTGAAGGACTGCACACACTTCCTGAGGTTATCGAAGCTGTCACTAAGGCTCCGAACCCTACTTATATTCAAGAGCTACAAATGTTTCTATGTTACTTATGGTTCGTTAATCATTACTCCAAATATCTACCAAACCTAACTCACATTTTGACTCCAGTTACCAGGCTGTTGCCCTAAAGTTAAATGGGTCTGGGTGGCAGAATGTGACAAGGCAGTAAACACAGTTAAAGAACTTTTTCTTAAATCAAACGTTTTGGTCCATTATAATCCGAAATTAAAATTGAAACTAGTCTGTGATGGTTCACCCTACGGAATTGATGTGTGCCTTATGCATATCATGCCGAATGGGGAATCGCGACTAATAGCTTTCGCTTCACGTAAGCTAACTAAAACCGAAGCTGGGTACAGCCATTTCGATCGGGAAGCACTCAGCGTAGCGTGGCGAGTGAAACGTTTTCATCAATATGTCTATGGTCAGAAGTTCACACTGCAGTCTGACCAAAAGGCTTTAGTGTGGATTTATGGCCCTAAGAAAGGAATACCGCAGATGGCAGCAGCTCAAGTGCAACGATGGGCAGTTATGTTGAATGCTTACTCATACGATTTTGAACACATTCCTGGAAAACAATATCTAACCCCCGATGCTCTGTCTAGGCTCCCACTCCCTAACACTGAGGAGTTTGAGGAAGCAAAAGCCCAGTACAACGTTTTGGCCTTGGAAACAATCTCCAACTTGCCTGTTTTAAACGAAACTATGGTGCTCGAAAGTAGAAAGGACAAGCTTCTTTCTAAGGTTTACAGATACGTAAATCATGGGTGGCCTGCTGTCTGCGATAACCCTGACATGACTCTGTATTTCACATGTCACAATGAAATCTCCATCGAGTCTGATACTTTGTTTTGGAGGTATAGAATCGTCGTGCCTGCAGCTTTGCAAAAACAAATCTTAAGCGATCAACACTGCTCACACATGGGTATCGTTAAACTTAAAGGCTTGGCTAGGGCTAAGGTGTGGTGGCCGTCAATTAACGCGTATATTGAAAAGAAAGTTAAAACATGCATAACTGTCAAGAATTTATGGACACTCAAACTGCAGGTTCCAAGCACACCTGGGAGTATCGAACTAAACCGAATGCGCGGTTCCACGATGATTTCATCGGACCGTTAGATAATTATATGTTCTTAATTATCGTGGATGCACATAGCAAAATACCGTTTGTGCACAAAAAGAAAAGTACGACATGGTTATCGCTATCTTCAATAACCACATTGCCGAATACGGTTTATTTGACTCGCTCGTTACGGACAATGGGAGTCAGTGGATGTCTCAAGAATTCAAAGTATGGTTAAAATTAATGGAATCCGTCATATGACCGGACCTAGTTTTTCCCCTTGGGTGAATGGGCTAGCAGACGTCTATGTTCGGAATTTTAAGAGAATATACAAAGCTACAAGACGTGACGGTTTTAGTATCCAGGGAAGTATAAATGCCTACATAGTCTCATCTAGAATAATTACACTTAGTTCGACCACCCAAGCTACATCTGGTAAGCTGTATTTCAATCGGGCATTAAAATCTCGTCTGGATTTACTCTTCTCGATCCAGTAGCGGTTGCAAAACGTAACCAACAAAAACAAATTAAAAGTACACAACACCGTAAACTGCTGAAATATCAGGTTGGTGACGAAGTCTGGTATTGTGATTTTGGTACCACTAATAACAACCTATGGGCTAGTGGAATAGTAAATGAGCAACTGCCTCGTCAATTATAAATGGTACTTACAAACGAGCAGCAGCTACTAAGAAAACATCGTGACCATTTGCGTCCTAAAGTGACAGAAGACCCCGTTGATAATTTGATCAATTCGAATAGTCCGGCGATGGAATCTGTCAAGTCTAGCGTGAATAAAATCGGAGATAATTTCGAAGAACGCGTTAAACCGAAAAAAAGGCAATCTCTAGGTGGAAATAGTCAGAAAACTGGTAATCAGGTGATTTCTGCGACTTCCGACACGAAGCGCCGTTCAACTGGCCAATCACATAGAAGCTCTGTTGCTATGCCGGTGCTTGAGCCAATCAGAGATGCCTCACCTGATAATCTTCAAAATCCAACACCAGGTTGCAGCACGTGACGTACCAATTCACCCCATGCACACATAGTGGTTGAGTCGGATGACGTCAGTAATCGAGCCTTGTCTCCACCTTCTAGCGCACTCTTACGAGAAAATAAGGAGGCAGAGGGCCTAGAGCCTCGGGTATTTACAATGCAGTCTTCCAATGCTATGTCAACTGAGTCCACTAAGGTGAAGGCCAAACACAAACTTAAAAAAAGTAAAGCTGTGCCATCACCGCCACGCGCTGATGATACTGCACAGTTTCAAAATGCTTCAAGCCGTCAAATAAGAAACCGTAAAGCTCCGGACAAGCTTGATACTTAACAAATACTCATCAACAAATTTCTCTTCTCGCTGTTTGGTTAACGTCGTTGTTTTAATGTCCGTAATCGGTTAGTGTAAATCCAACTGAGGGTTTCATTTAAACTTGTGCGGTACTTGCAAAAATATCTTCGTCTCTAGTTGCTTGTACAGGGAATAAACCTTGTTATTTTAAATTGTTCCTTGATTGGAAAAATGATTTGTACCATTGTTGCTTGTGAAAAAAATATATTTTTCGTTTTTAACTCTTTGTTTATCTTTCATGAGAAATCCTTCGGATGTCCACAAAATGCTGATGGAGCTTAAAAGTCAGATATATGGATATCCAAAAGTACTAACAACATCTGTAATCAGCTGTACGTACGAACTACAGCAAGCAGGTGACAGGCAAAGAACATCTTACAGCTAGCCTACTTCGTTGCTAGCTACAAATTTGCCAAAAAATTTACATATGTTAAAAAGAAAAGGGGATACGCATTTTAAAACTTTATTGGTTGTTAGAAAATAAAAAGGATTTAAAACTAAATGTTAAATTACATACCAGCATCAGGCTGTCAAGTTTTCAGACAGTTCTTAAAAATAAAACAGTTTTATTTTTTTTTTATGTAAACAGCTTTCGAAAAATGGTTTAGTTTTTCCTTTGGAAGCGATCAATTATGAAAATTCATAAAACTAGATAGTGAACTAACAAAATATACATGTAAACGGAAATATTAATACATTCATTATTTTCAGCTAGATAATAGTATTTTTTTCCTGTTTTTTTAATTTCTTCAGTTGTATTGTGATGTCGCCATCGAGGCACCACAAGGTAGTCATTTTAGTTCCTCACTTTAATCCCTCATAGCTGTAACGTCCTATACTGCCATGGCCTAGGATAGTGTATTGTAACTATTTACAGTATGTGCCATACCGACATGTGACACACAGTGAAATAAGCCATGAAGCCATGTTTCCAGCAATAAATGTCCTTATTGTGTTAACCTACAGCCGAGTAAGTTCTTCCAATTGGTGCTTTCAATTTCTCCCCCCCCCCTGCACCAACCCACACTCCCCAGCCTCCCCCGACTGCCCTCGTAACCCACTGCACGCCCTCCGGCACTGTAGGGTTTGTAAACTGCCCCGAACTTCCTCTGACACCCCCGGTGTTTGATTTCCCTCCCCCTTCGCTCACCCCACCCCACTCTGCCACCCCATACCCCACTGCACGCCCTCCAGCGCAACTTGGCTTTTTCAATTTATTTCCCCCAACCTGCACACCCCCGTCCCCCCCCAGGCCGTCCCGACCACCCTCCCTCTCTCTTCTCCCGTCCAACATCTCCCCACTCTTTCCCTCCTCTTCTCCCCTCCCCTCTACCCCTCGCTTCTTCCCTTCCATGTTTGTTGTTGCTGTTGCCCGATGGCAACAGTTGACTGAACGTGAAAAAACTTTATGAGGGGGCACCAGGGACCCAAGCAAAGCGAGCAGCATCGGCCGAGCGGTCAGCGATCTCATCTCTAAACAAGGTGAATGGTGGCTCGAATCCCACGACTTACCCATATAATCCTTAAAAAAAGTAACAGAATTTAATTCATGCAACTAAAGGTTAACAGGACATTTCGTCGAAATTTTGGCGCAGCCCCCCAAAAGACGCATAACTGAATTGTTAAAAAAAAAACCGATCACTGAGTAAGTCAGCAATCAGTATGCAAGCACCTGCTGTACGTTAATGTACGTGATTCTTTCCACCAACGTTGAAACAATTCATGTGTGTTATCTTTAACAACAGAAGACGGTACATTGGGGTAATAATTGTTGCTACTTACTTTGAAACAATTTTACTCAGCTCTGAACGCCTGCATCTGCGAAATAAATAAGCTACTCTATCGTTAATAGCTGCCAATTTAAAACGTAGCTTAGTTTGGTTGAAAACTCTATGGGTTTAGCTGTAAAATGGATTCTTTCATTTTATCCATCAACAATCAAGTATTGGAAATGGTGCACCAAGAATTGTTATGCACGGTAGCAATGACGTAGCATACGCACGAAATGCACGAAGAATTGTTGTTGAAGAATTGTTGCAATGACATGGCATGTGCTGGAACAATGAAACAAAACGTTACTTTAAATTGTAGCCACGATTGTAGCCGTTACTTTGAATTGTTGGGCTGCTGCTGCTGCAAGCTGCTGCTCCTCCTCCTTATGCTGGTTCTCAGTGCAGCCTATGAAGATCAGTGGTCTCTGGTGAGATCCTTGAAAGTACAACCGTTCCTCCAACGTAACCACCTCTCAAAGAAGCTGGGGACACTGTGTACCATTTAGTGCACATTGTGCTTGTCAAAAATTAGCGTGAATAACATGTTACCTCAGTCATGCTCTGTTAGCTGAATTAAACCAATTTCTTATCAAAACTGGAAAACTAGCAGTATTTTAATTAGATGATTTGATTATTTGGTCTGGTTATTTGACAACCAGGGATCAAGAAAATTCCATAACGGAGTAACCTGGTTACAGTGGGCAGACCAAATTTTGCAACATTTTGGGGCAGAACTTGGTGTCAATGGATAAAATAAAGCTGGTCTGCATTGGTTATCCCCCAACTTTATGGTGTGCCAGGGACTGGTAGAGCTTCCCCAATCCATCCATCCCACGTCAAAGTACGAGTCCTGGGTTCATTTCGGGGTTTCAAGAGAATCTTTACTGAAGCAACAAATGAGAGGCTTACATGCATTGGTGGCCATGTTTTCACTCTCTCTCCTCATTGCGTGTCACTAAGTGGCGCATGTGTGTGGTGTGGAAGCTGAGAAGGACAGCTGGGTGGGAAGCGACGAGCTGGGTGAGCTCGGCACTCTCCTCCCTCACCAAACTCGATATACGCCCATTGCCTCAAGGTGGAAGCCGTATTACATTAATCGTACATGGCCATTACATGTAAAAAAAAAATTCGAGTTTGCACGTTACAATTCGTTTTGCAAGGGGAAAATTCATGAATCGAAACATGCTGATGCTAAAGCTTGCGCGCTTTCTCTGTAATTAAGCCCACTTTAAATGCTTCATGAACTCATGCTCAATGCGGTTACGCTTGTGCTTCTTCTTTCTTGTGTTGCACTGCACTGAAGTGATTTTGTGTCCCTAGGGTACGACTTAGTTCGTTGGGTCGAAAATTGCGCGCCGAAGGTACGGCTTAGTTCACAAAAAACATGGTGAAAACACTGTTGTTGCATCCCGAAGGTACGGCTTAGTCCCTTTTACGTATGATTCAGTGCACAGTCTTTTGGTTTTGCATTGCTCTTGGGCGTCTGGGTTGTGGATGCAGTTTACACTGGTAGTGAGATGTCCTCATTACCATGAGACGTGATTTCGGAAGAGTTGGACTTTTTGTCGTGATGTGCCTTCAGTTTTAATTCCTTTTCATCACACATCTTCAGTCGTTTTGTGGTTGCCCAAGGTTGTCCCATGATGCAAAATTTGTGCTGACCGTGCCTGCATTCACAGTCCCATTTTACCTTGTTCTCGTTGTTGAAGCGTCGATACATGCCTCTCCCAATATCTTTCCCTTCCAGCTGCTATCCCGCTACTCGTTCCATCTTACTTAGTGGTGTACCGATTCTGATACCGATTACGAGTACCGGAACCGCTGTCTTGGTTGGCCGATACTGACTACCTTTCAAATATCGGCAGAGATCACTAAATCACTTGATATTGTCCTTTACCTTTTCCAGGGGTATGCGATAGTTGAGCTGAATTCTTAAGAGATCTTGGAACAAAAAATTAATTTCAGTGGCTTAAATCATCGTAAAATTGTGCTTGATATTAGAATCTTGGATGCACTACATCCAGGCTGCAAAAATCGCAAGTATGCAAAGCTTTGCTAAGACTCTTAGGCATCCGAGCTGCAAAAAATCTTCAAGCATGCTCCTATTTAGCCAGTTATTTTTATTTTAATTAAATTTCTTGATTTTAATTTAAGTTTAAAAAAAATTTAATTTTATACATCCAGAAAACAAAATTTTAAATCATCAGCTTCACTGAAGGGCTAGGACCAACCCAAGAAGCAAAAATCCTATTTAAAAATGCAGGTCCAGAGCATTATTTAAAAATAGTTTCATTTTTCTAGTTATTTTAAACTAGTTTTTTTTTTTGCTTTTTAAGTTTTTAAATTTAATTTTAATTTTTTTTTAAATTAAATCTGATACACCATAAGAAAGCAAAAAATTTAAATCATATCAGTGCCCGTAGAAAAAGGGCTTGGCATTAATCCAGGAAACAAAAATACCTACCTAAAAAAAACTAAGTGACACGTTATTTCAATATTTTTTAAAATTTTAATCTAATTTTTTAATTTAGTTAAATTTTTAATTTTAATTATATAAATTTGTATACATTAAACTTTTCGTTTAAAAATGTATGCAAATTATAAAAATTTGATACAGCAGAACCCTGGACTCCCGGAACATAATTAATTCATTATTATTAATTTTCTTCAATTGGCTGTGGTAATCGGAACCGGTATCTGAACCGTACGGAACCACTTTATTGGAACCGGAACCGGAATCGGAATTATGGAATCGGTAAACCATTAATCTTACTGGTCAGTGACTTCTTTGTTCCAGTCTTCAACTTCGATTCTCCGGAACGGTAATTCTGTGAAGAACTGGATGTAGTCTTTGAGATGCGCATGTGCCTTTCTGACTCTCCCGCATCTGGTGTGCATCTGGTGATGGCTGGGGGTCGATGTACATCTAGAATTTCGTCTCTGAACTTCCTTGCTGCAGTCTTAGCTGTCACTGTCTTGGTGGGAATCGGCCAAAAAAATTTGGTGAAGTAATCCATGACTGACATGATGTACTTGTGTCAGTGCGTGGTCTTTGGCAGTGGTTCGGTAAAGTCGATTCCTAGCATGTGGAACGGCTCTCGTGGGATGACGGGTTGCATGTTGCCGATGCGTCTTTGTTGGGATGTCTTAGCGATTTAGCAAGCGTGGCAGGAATGGACGTAGGCCTTGCAATCCGAAAACATATGTTGCCAGTGTGCGACCACTCTGAACCTCTGCATAGTTTTGGTTACCCCCAAGTGTCCAGCCTGTCTGTGGTCACGACAGTCCTTGAGGTAAGTGTTTCGCAGATTGTTGTGAACGTAGATTCTCCATGCATTTTCCGGATGTCTTCCTTCTGGTGCCAGTGGGTCAATGTGGTAGAGAACTCCGTCGCTGTCAAAAGTGTATGACCTGCATACTTTGTTGACGTAGTTGTACGTCTCTCCTTTCCCTGCGAGTTCTGGTCATGATAAAGATTTCGAGATTCTCCGTGCTATGGGATTTGCTTCTTGAGCTGCCTTTATCTGCTTTTTGTCCCGGATGTCTACTTCTGGTTGAGTCCTGATGTAGAGTAGTGGGTACTGCAGCGTCATATGTTGTTTGATGGCTTCTTCGACCTTTGCAGGGAGATCCATCTGCTTCTCGGCACTGGTCTTGTTTGGTGATTCATCTTCTGCGGCTGAGTTGGTCGGTGCGGGGTTGCGTGATAGAGCGTCTTCCACAATGTTCTCCTTTCCTAGTTGGTGGACTACGGAAAAATCAAACATTTGCAGTCTGATGGCCCATCTCTTGCCGATGATGTTTTCTTGGACAGGATCCACTTGAGTGTGGAGTTGTCCGTGACGAGAAGAAATTTGGCTCCCGCGAGGTAGGTCTCCCAGTGTTCTATTGCTTCGATTGCTGCGAGTGCCTCTAGTTAGAAAACTAGGTATTTCTTTTCTCTATCTTTCAGCATGCGGCTGAAGAACTCGACTACTCTGATTTCTCCATCGATGGTTTACATGAGCATCGCCCCAAGACCTTCTGTGGACTCATCCGAATCTACGACAAATGGTTGTGTGAAGTCTGGCAGAGCAAGGATGCTTGCGGTCAGCAGTTTGTTCTTGAGAGTGTCGAACGCATGTTGATGTTCGTCGTTCCTCGTCGTGTTCCTCATCAACTGGTGGAGTGGCGAGGCAATGGAGGAAAAGTGGGCGATAAATTTTCTGAAGTACCCGCACAGCCCCAAGAAGGCTTCAAGCTTCTTCCTGGTTGTTGGTCGAGGGCAGTTGCAGATGGCGGTCATGTTTTCAGATATGAGCTCAATCCCCTTTGAGGTCACTCTGATCCCTGAGATTTTGACTTCAGGTACGTGACATTTTTTTCTCTTCAGAGTGAAACCTGCGGCTCTTAATCTCTTATAATCTGAATATCTTCTTCAAGGCCCAGCAGTGCTCTTTCCAAGTGCGTGTCGCGATAAAAATGTCATCAATGTACAATATACATACATTATTGATGAGGTCCCCTAGGATCGCTGTCATGGTCCTCTGGAATGACTGGCTGGCAGTCTTCAGTCCGAAGGGTAAGACCTTGAACTTGAACGCCCCGCGGTGGCAGATGAAAGTTGTGCAATCTTGGCTTGCTGGATCAAGAGGAATTTGATGAAATCCTTGCTCAAAGTCAGAAGCAAGATATACTTGGCTCTGGCGAGAAAGTGAAAAACTTCATTTGTTCTCGGCATTGGATAATTGCCGGTTTAAATCCATGAGTTCAGGTATCGATAGTCTAAGATTGGGCGGAATCCTCCTCCATTCTTTTCACGTTTGAGTAAAAATGGCAATCCCCAGTGGCTCTCCGATGCTTAGATCCTGTTAGTCGCTACAAGGTCATCTACCATTTTGTCTATTTCTTTCTTGATGGCTGGAGCAGTAAACTCTATGGCAAAGTGGTTTCGCCTGTGGGTTGAGCTTGATGGAATAGTCTTTCCCTGTCTGTTTTCCTGGCTTTCCCGGAAATATATCCTTGTTCTGCTCTAGCAACCAGTCTAGAAACTCAAACTCTCCTTCAGTCAGTTGATTTAGTCTCTCGTGTCCTTCTGCTGATTGTATAAACCATGCTGAGTTGTGAATGGAAGTATTTGGGTCAGTGGAATGCGCAGAAAGAAAGAACGAATGCCTTACGTCACCGTCGAAATTCCTTAGGAGATTTGCATACTCTATACGCAATTTGACTTTACTTGCGTAGTCGCAGCCTAAGATGCAATTGATTGCGAGATCATCAATGACTGAACTCCATGTTTAGGTACTTGCCATGGGTTACAATCGGAATGGTGATTCTTCCTGTCAGTCGAGTTCCATCCTGGCCATTCGCTAAGCTTGGCGAAGGACCTGTGTGTGGTTTTAGGTGACTTGCCGCATCTGGAAAAATAGCCATAAGCCAGTCAGTTCTGATGTAGCTCGTAGTGGCACCTGAATCGAGTCCAGCAAAAAATTCTTTGTTGAATGCAATCATGTGCATTGATGGCATGTTTTCTGGTGGTCCAAGGTTGAGCATTTGCTGTGATTGTTGCTTCCTTGGTCTTTTGGCATGGGGCAGAAAGTGGAAATGTGACCAAGTCCATCACAGTTATAGTACTTGACAGTTTTGTGCCATGGCTTGGGGCTGTTAGGTTGCCTGCGAGCAGAGGCGGACTGACGGCTCAAGAGGCCAGTCGGGGAAAGTGACGGCCAGAGGCCACTTTTTTCTAATTATTAGAGCAAAGCCAGGGACGTAACAAAGTGTACTTGGCTGAGGTAGGGGGGGGGGGTAGACAGGTAAAATTTGTTGAATCACTCACCAGCTAGGGGGTCTGGGGGAGTGCTGTGAGCTTTCCCCAGCGGGGTCCGGGGCAGAGCCCTGGAAGCTGACGGATTTGTAGGTATTCTACGGTCTTTCCCGGCTTCAACTGACACGTATTAGGGCAAAAAAAACCTTTGTTTTACAGGAGCGCCCGCGTCTTCAAACATCATGCGCGTGAATTTTTTTTATGACTTCGCTTCCCTTTCAAAACAAACAGGGTGCACGAGATGACCAACAATAGAGAGAAACATCTATTTGTTGTGCAAAGCTTGCGATACTGACAATAGTTTGGCAAAGCCAATCAGAAAAAAAATCCTTGATGTGAACAGAAAGGGAAAATGTATAGGCCTAGATAAAATTGTATGACAACCTAGCAAAAAAAAAATTGTCTCACCTGTAGCTAAATTTTGATATTAAAAATAAAAACCGCCCGCTCGCATGTTGCTTTTGAGTTATAAACTCCAGTAAAACAAGGTACTTTTTTTTTTGCCCTTAGACATTGCTTAGGGCGCCACACAAATAAAAGACAGTAAATGAACAGTAGGGGAAGGCCTTTTTTTTTAAATCCCTTCTCATGCCCTAAATTTATTTTTGGTGGCTTTAGAAGAATGCTGGGTCCCAAGTGATTTAACCCTAGTCATTAATAGGTTCTAGTTTTGGTTTAGTGTTATGTGTTGTCACACTTCAGGTAGCATATTTTGGTGTTTCGTGGGGTAGGGACTTTTCAACATCAGTGTTTGATGCAAATAATAAAGGGCGGAACCAGAACAAAGTTTGGGGGGGGGGGGGGGGGGGGAGCGAAATTCTTCGAAGTGTTTTTTCATTTTTTTGTTTAATTTTTGTCTTAGTTTAGCTACATTTTTTCGAACAATTTTAGCAATTTTTGCGAGTTAAAATTGAGGGGGCCACAGGCCCTTGGGCTTCAGTCTCTTCGGGGCCTTCCTTGGATTTGCACTCGACAATAATTCAATCCCAATTTCCGCATTTTAAAGCATGGAAATTGTAGCTAAGTTTAGCTAAGGACACGGACTTGCTAGAAGTAAAAGAAAGAAAAAAATTGAAAATTTAAGTCCTTCAGCAAAAATGGTCATGGCGTCAAGGTGCTAGGCCAGGCTTTAGTATTTGTTAGAATTTGGTCATGTGACTCATGGTATTTTTGCTGAGATGCTTTATTTCTCATTTTACCTAACTGTGGGAAATACACATAACGGTAGTCCGATACAGATCATTCTCAATGGGCTTGCACTGCAACTTGTAAAAGTAAGGAGTAGGAAAAATTCAGGGCTTACCTTCTACCTAAGCTTAGATAGTCTAAGTGTCAGTCACATAGCTAGCTGCAGAAGTTTTGGTTTTACCACAGAAATCCAGGTTCTTTCGACCGGGCGCAGAACGGACTTTAACCAAATTGTTTCTAACCGAGATGGCCTTCCAACCCTCCCGACTTTCGATATTTATAACCAGTTTTAACGGTTTTCGTCGTTTTAAAGCAAATGTAGGATTTCTCATCGGTTCGCTCATTTCCGTGACAGAAGAAACGTCAACATCACTTTATCTTTCTCTTATAACCTCCATGGTTAATAGTAACCGAAGAATCCGTGTGTTAATGTCCTGTCAGTTAATGAAATCACTCCAGACAGAATGCGTACGTACATTTTGTAACTTCATGAAGAGCGGTTTCCGCGCAATACGCTCTTTCGTTCATTCATTAATCATGATGACGCGACAAACCACAAATAATAAACTGCGGCCTTCTGTAGTTGAAACCCGATATTTCGGAGTCGTACGTGGAGACAAAAAAGGCTTTTACACAACCAACTTGCTTGCAAACTGAGAAGAGTTTATTTATAGTAAGTACAGCCAAAAGGGGTGTGCAACTTAGCAAGGATAAAGAAAGAGTAACCGTGCATTACAAAAAAAAAATATTTAAAATAATACACTGTATTTTCTTTTTAACTTATTTATTTTCGCTGAGAGGCCACTAAGGCGAGAGGCCAGTCGGGAATTCCCGACCCCCCCCCCGACCTTGCCACTCTGCCTCTGCCTGCGGACTCCCTGTTGGTTGCTCGGCGTTGCAGTGCGTCAGCGTCTGACATTTGCTGCTCTGCAGCAGTTGCTGCGGGTGCGGCTGAAGTGGGAAAGAAAGGTTGGGTGATTGGTTTGAGGCCTGCTGTCTCTTTGTGTGCGGCTACTTGCGTCAAGTCGACCTCGCTTGAATCAAACAATCTGGGTGACGGGACAGAAATCACTTGACAGGACAGGACAGGACAGGTATTACTTGCGGTTGTACGGTTCTGATAGATTGCGGTTGTTGGTGAGAGACATGTGAGACTTGTAGTGGAATGCTAATGCTTTGGGCTTGTGGTCTCGTGTCACTGCGCCTGAAGTAACCCTGCTGGTCTTGCCGACATTCCGGAAAACGAATGTAATTGGGCAGTTCTTCAAGAGTTTTGAGAAGCTCGTCTAACGATTGCACTCTCAAAATGGCCAGTTGAATTCTTAACTTCTCATGCATTTGCCCAATTATTAGATCAGCTTGTTCTTGAGGGGGTAGTTTGTACTGTAACTTGTTGATGCAGTGTTGCATGTGCACTACAAATTCAGCTGGTGGTTCCTAATACTGCTGTCTCGTGTTGTAGATTTTAGCGAGTCTCTCAGAATCAGTAGTATGTTTTTTGAACATTAAGCGTAACGCTGCTTGAATGTCATCCCAGTTGTTGGGTTTGTTTTACAAGGATCCCCACCAAAGCATTATTTGCCCTGCAAATAGACTTATTGTCACTGTGTGCAAGTCTTTGGTGGTGATGGTGTTCCCTGTTAGTTGCAGCGTGGTAGCATCAATCTACTCATTTTGGTTTGTGTCATCATTCAGTGATTTGGATGATTTGGAAGTAATTACAGTTGCTAGACCTGACAGCCAAGGAGGTTGCTCAAACCACTACTCTCATTCAAATATGATTTTCTGGGTCAAATTTCAATTTAGTTGGGCTTGAATCATTTGAGTGATCATTAAAAGTCAGTTTTGGTACAGTTCTGCCGTCTATTTCCGATGTTTGCGATCGTGGGTTTGGCTAGAAATACGCTGTGGTTTGGGGTGCTGCTAACAACACTTTGTTGTAGTCATCTTGCTTGATCATATCACGCAATTCTAGTTGACTTATCCTCTCTAGCATGCATTCATATTTGGCTGTCGTGTCATTTAATTCAATTCTCTGTTCGTAATTCTGTCAGCGCAGCTCTTTATTTCCAAATTACAATGAATTTATTTCCAAATTTTGGCGTTTTGCATCGTACGTGTTGCTCGGGAGATTTGGTGGTAGTAAGGATGCGTTTGTTTGGTCACTACCGCCATCTAGCGACGGGAATTGCAAATTGGGCTGATCGTGAGCGTTGCTGCTTAGTGGCGTGTTCATGTCATCGATAGGACGAGTTTGAGACATGTTGGACGATGTTTGCAACGTTACTACTACTAGCCCATCAATGGTGACGTCATAGATCGAATTTGACTTTTCTTTGACATAAATTTGTGAGCTCATGGCTTAGAAATTCAAAAGTCAAGGTACGAAATCGCCGGTTTTCAAGATGGCGTCATTTTCGCTTCAAAAATTGAACGGCGTCCACTACCTGGTTCACAGAGATGTCAAAACGGGGTTGTGACGTCACTGTGTTGGAACACATCGTTTAGATAATTGTCGCAAGATGGCGTTGATTGCCTGCTGCGGTTTTATGAAATCCGAAACTTGTTGCTATTCAGAGTTCAACAGATTTTTTTACGTTTTGTGCCATGAAAATTGGTCGTTTGAGGTTGGAGATTTATCACAAATGGATTTGAATGCCGCGCATTTTGTCGGATTATGGTGTGGGATTATTGTGGGATTATTGTGGGATTATCGTGTGGGATTCCCTGAAAGCTAGTGGCCTAGAAACACAGTTCAATACGATTTTTCGACAAAGTTCCTACCACACTATTTTTCTTCAAAGATCGTCAGCAGTAATTTGTCAAATTGTTTGCAATTTCAATTTCATGTTTTTCCCACATTCGAGTACATTTCTTATTCTTGAATTGTACGTGTCTTCCCTATTAGCTATTTCGGGACCCAAACAGAATTCATTGTCTTGACCTTACCTGCTTTTTCGATCTGTGGCATGGATTTCCTTTGTATTAGCGTGGCGTGGCTTTTACCGATCAGCATTTGTTTTCGGAGTTTGCAAAATGATCTGAACTCAAACCTGACAGGCCATCGCTTTGCCAGGGACTGGTGGAGCTTCCCCAATCCATCCATCCCAGGTCAAAATACAAGTCCAGGGTTCATGTTGGGGTTTTAAGACAATCTTTACTGGAGCAACAAATGAGAGGTTTACATGCATGGTGGCCACGTTTTCACTCTCTCTCCTTACTGCGCGTCACCAGGTGGCGCATGTGCGTGGTGTGGAAGCTGAGAAGGCCAGCTAGGTGGGAAGTGACGAGCTGGGTGAGCTCGGCACTCTCACAGGTACAGTGAAAAGCCGCAAAATAAAGTAAAACGGCAACGAAACAAGCACTTATTTTAAAAATATTTTGGGGCAAAGTTTTTGTTAAATTTTGGGACAATTTCGGGTCGGTTACTGGGGCCCCTGGAAGAATCTTGACTCCCTCCCAGTGAAAACGTATACCCTGGGTAATCTAAATAATCTTACTAAACTGATAGGCTATTACTTGAAATTTGCAATTTAAAATAGGCTACTGTTGCTTCGATTTAGCATCAATTATTTGGAAGTTTGTAGCCTACCAAATTAGGCACAGTTCAACCCTCTTGAACGTCAATCCAGTAGCAGTGGCTCTCTAACCCCTGTATTTAATGGGATCGTTTATACGCTATTTCCAAAATACGACGCTGTAGCTGAAAGGCTAAATTTTCGACGAACATTATTTCACAAGGAACACAACTCGTTCATATTCATCGGGCGTTTTTGGTTCGACTAGTTTGCCATAGGATCACATCAGACTGTTGCTCTTTCACGTTGTTTTCATCTTGCTGACTGATTTTTACGAGGTCCAGTGGTGGTGTCAGATCTGCTGGGCAATCTAGCCGAACCAAAAACACCTGATGACGACGAATGAATTGTGTTCCTTGTGAAGTAATGTTCGTCGAAAATTTAGTCTGTCCACTACAGCGTCATATTTTGGAAATAGCGTAAAATGAACCCACTGTATTCAAGAATCAAAGTAAAGACTTTACAAACCTATTATAGCCCTTGTATTGTAAATCAGAACTTAACGTTACAAATAGTTCTTCTGTAGATTATGTGGTTCCTGAAATATCGCTATTTGAGTGTCTACCTCTGCAGCTAGTTGCCTTTTGGTTAGTAGGACCAGAATTCAAGTTGCCAACTGTTTTCATTTGCCAAACAGCCTGGTTCTGTTTTAACACTGTCTGATGGCAATCAGAATTGGTTTTGATATTTAGCAAGAAATCAGTAATGCTTCGGATTGTGTAATCCGTTTTCATCCGACCCTTGCAAATTTCGATATCATACTAGGCCTACTATAATAAAGCCTCGAAAAAGTTTTTGGTTCTCAGGCCTTGCCTGGTGACCTTTTTTTTTCAGCTAGCCTAAATAAAAAAAGTGTCCCACAAAAGGTTACTAAAGAGAAATTTATGAGAGAGCTGAGCTTCCTTGCACATACGTTTGTTATGTGTGGGTTCAAAGATTGAACACGGTGCTGGTTAACTCACATATTTTATTGCTCGTACGGGATTTCTCCCAGGTCGCAGGGTTTGATGACTTGCGTGCCACCTACACAAGGCCCACTGGGCCAATACATTATATCTCCCTTATTTTTAAAGTTAGACCAAATTAAGACTAACTAAACTAAATAAATAGTTTAAACTAAGTAAGGCTACACTTAATGTTTGTGGACTTGTTGTGAACCTTTGCACTATGTATAAAAAAAAACTACTTAATGCTACTGGGCACTGATAGCGCCTAAAGTATGCCATGTAGTTCTAATTAAGAAAGTAGGCCTCCAGGAAGTTCAGTTCATTACATAGTCCTCGGTCCATGTTGGGTCTCTTTTCACTCTCTTTTCCCTTACTACTGCTTGTTGTACTGGGATGTTCTGGGCAACCCTTCTTCTCACCCCTTTTTCTGGAAAGAGGTCATCCGGATCCTGTTGGTTTCTACTGGTTCGTAATGTACGACAGACAGATGGTTTGCGATTGTCTGGTTGGCGCAAATGCGGTCTTAGATGGAAGCGATTCCACTGGTACGTCGCCCCATTTGAGCACTTCACTTGGTACGACCTTGGTGATGGACCTACCTTTTTAACAGCCGCTGGTGCCGACTGCTTGTCACTGGGTTGTAGCTTTACCCATACCTCTTAATTTACAGCAAATGGCGGAAGTCGTTTAGTGTGTTGGTTAGCTTGATATTCTTCTCATTCGTTGTGCTGCTGCAGCGGTGTCGGCCCAGGTGCACACTGTTTGAGCGCTGCTGGCAACACTGGCAGGTATGTATTTCTCTATTTCAAAACAACTTTGCCGGTGTACGCCCACATGACAGCAGAGTTGCACGATTTACCTGTAGCATCAATTGTATGTCTTTCCCATCTTGTAAAGTTTTTATGAGTTGATGTTGGAAATTTGTATTGTCCTTTCGACTGGTCCGTTCGATCTTGGATATCGTCGGCTGCTCAGTTGCTACTCGATTCCCCGCTCCTTCAAAAACGTTTGAAGCTCGACAGAGTCAAATGGTGGCCCTTGGTCAGACACTAGAAATTGTGGGTTCCCATAGTGCGAGCTTAGGAACTTGAGCATTTCCACATCTGAGTATGTTGTTTTTTAGTACAGTTTGAAGGCCTCAATGTACTTAGAATAGTAGTCCACTGTTACCATGTAGTCACTGTTCACTGCTCTGCAAAAGTCTACTCCTATTTTCTGAAATGGGTATTTTGCATTTTGTCTGAAAATTATTGGCTCCTTCTGATTGTTTCTCTGGTGTTGCTGACAAATTAGGCAATTGTCTATCGCCAATGATGTGCCCGGCCAGTACAGTGACTCGCGTGCTCGTGCTTTGCATGCGATAGTTCCCCAATGAGGTTCGTGGATGAGCTGTAACATCATGTCGCGCAGTGAGTTTGGAACCACTAGCCTTTACCCACTGCACAAAATTCTCCCTCTGTGTGCAACTCATCCTGACAGTTAACGTATGGTTTTATCCCAGGCTGTAGGTTTGCTTTTGTCGCTGGCCATCCTTTAGCTACAACAGTGATAACTGAAGCGTTTGATCGGCTTCTGTTGCCTGTCGCTCTTGTTCCAGTTTTGTGTCCCTTATTTACCAGACAATACAGAGGGTTCTTCCATTTTGTGTCGTCTGTGTCTACCGCTTCGCCTTTGCTGGGGCATCTTGACTGCGTGTCCGCTGGGTTGATTTCTTTGCCAGGCCTATATTTAAAAGTTATGTCATACCGTTGCAGCCTAAGTAGTAAGCGCTGAAGGCGCGGCGTTATTTGTTCATATGGCTTTGTTGAAAGTCTGATTAACGGATTGTGGTCTGTCTCGACAATAACAGGTCTACCAAAGGAGTAGTAATGGAATTTTTCACATCCAAAGACTGCTGCCAAAAGCTCCTGTTCTATCTGTGCGTAACCAGTTTGAGCATGTATCAAGGTTGCTGAAGCGTAGGCCTGTCCTCCTGGAGTGCCACTGCACCCAAGCCATACGAACTAGCATCTACCTGGATTGTTAGCGGTTGACACTGATTGTAAAATGTCAGAACCGGTGACGTAACCAATAATCGTTTGACTCGCTCAAAGCACTCATCATGTGTGGGCGTCCACAGCCACTGATACGATTTTGCCAACAACAAGCGTAATGGTCTGAGTTCGTCAGAAAGTGTGGAACAAACTTGGCCAGATAGGTAGCCATACCTAAAATTCTTTGTAGCTCTGCTTTCATAGATGGTGCTGCCATTTCTGTAATAGCAGTGGTCTTTGCAGGATTCGCTTTGATTTCCGAGGAACCAACAATGTGGCCCAGGTACTTTACTTCTGTCAGTCCCACTTGTAGCTTTTTTGGTTCAGTTTTAAATTCACCTGCCTTGCTGCCTGCATGGTCATGCGTAACTTTTGATCATAGATCGTCGTGGCACGGGTCTACAGTTTTGACCTCTGAAAACTGCCCTTTGAAAAGCCTCTGGCGTGCAGGATACTCCATAGGGCATCCTTAAAAATCTGTACAGTCGGTACAGGGATGTAAACGTGAACAACTTGGATCTATCCTCATTTAGCTCCAACTATAGGGTAGCTTTCCATCCATTGCAAAGTGTGTTTCGTTGTTAGGCATTTGGTGTCGCTCTCGCACAATTACTTCGTTAAGTTTGCGCGGATCAGGGCAGATTCAGACACTGCTATCTGGTTCTGACGCAATCAACATGCTGTTTACCCACTCCGTTGGCTCTTGCCCTTTGCATATAACATCATTATCTAGCATCCACCGTAGCTCCTCCAAGACCTTGCCTTCTACAGCTTGTGGTACTTTCTTTGGGGAGGCTATGTGCGGTGCAGCATTAAGTTTTATTTTTCTTGAGTATTTGACTGGGAGTTTCCCTAGCCCTTTAAACACATCTGGGAATTCACTAATTAACAACTCTTGTAACCCACGCGAGCATTGAACCAACCCTAGCTAAACACAAGTACGTAGACCCAAGATTGGTTGAGTTGGCGCATCCACAACCAAGAATGTGAGGTTATTCGTTTTCCCTTTTATATCACAGCTGACTTTGCACTGTTCACGCATTGGTACTTGACTCTTTGCATATGTAAGCTAAACTTTCACTGGTTCGATACGAACTTGCAGGTTGTGCTGTCTGATGCATCCGATTGGCAACACATCTGCGTTTGCTCCCGTGTCTACTCGAAATTTAATATCATTTTTCTGTATAGTAACGCTTTCCACCCATTCGTCTTCCTTCTGAAATGTTGCTGTGCTTGCAATCGTACTTATTCGTACCGTTGATACTTCGTAGCTCGGGAACTCTTCATCTGCAGTCTCTACTCCGTCCTCGTATTCGTTTAACACAGCCACTCTCCTTTGACTCCGACACATCCATGAGGTGGCCCCTTGGAATGAAGCAAACTGGGTGCGCGAAATAAGGTCCTTGTCTCAAAGGTGGACGAATCAGATATTTATCATCGGTGACTCCCACGTCCGTAACCTTGGGGGTATCCATCCTGGTTCTAAAACTTGGACTTATCCAGTCCTTAAGGAAAATCAACTCTCATTCAAACTCGATCTTACCTTGAAAAATTGTAATTAGGATGGTGACTTGATTCTTTGCGCTGGGACAAATAGAATTGCCCTTCACCTTCACGACTTCGCATTCTATTTTCGGGCGAGGCACCTCAAGGCCAAAATCGCCATCATTGGCCTTTTCTCCCGCTTTGGACTATCAGAAAGAGACCTGGATAAGAAGATTATACATACAACTCTCTTCTACGACAAATGTGCATTGACAATAACTTCTCTTTCATATCCATTGACAAGCAAATATGCTCGGACCATTCCTTATTAGCAGGGGATTCGATCCTCTCACTACCAAAGGAATGTCTGCATTGCAGCATGAACTTTTAAACATCCATGTACCTTTGGAAAACCACCTGAACTAATCGGGGACAGCCCCACTTTTACCACACAGACGGCAACAGCTGAAGACACCCTCCACTGCATTTTATTTAACGCACATAGTGTAATTAGAAACATTGGCTGGTTTAAGGACCTTATCCGTCTTAACCTTTACGAGTAAATAAATAGACGTAAATCGCTGGAAATAATACTAAGGAAAATTGGAAATAAACCAACAGCGAAAAACATACACAATTAGTAACGTAGTTCAGTAAGCCACCTTTATGCTCTTAAGTTTCGTCGGAGTGGCATGACCCGGATTCGAACCGGCTACCCAGTTCGCCCCCAGATCACTTCCATAGCACCTTCGTCGCTATGGTGTATGTTTTTCGCTGTTGGCTTATTTCCAATTTTCCTTAGTTAACCTTTACGATGTAATCTTCGTGGTTGTATCATGAATTTACTGACGCTATGCTCGGGGGGGGCCCCCCCCCCGTCCAGAGAGTATGCAGTGATTAGACGCCATCGAGGTAGTCGGGGCGGTGGGCTCCTCATACTGCGCCGTTGTAGTGTGTCTTTTGCCGGTCTTGAGGTCAGCTCTTCGGTTGAGGGCATTGTTGTTTCCATGCCTCGGAACAAGTTAACCTTCATACTCTGCTACTTCCCAAATAGTTACATTGACTCTGATATTTTGTCTCTTTGCAACTTCATCGAGCGTTCTTTCCACCCTAGTTTTTCAAACATCCTTCTGGGTGACTTCAATCTTTCGACCGTTGATTGGGATCGGAACTTCACCTCTGATCAACATCATGAGTAATTTCTTAAGCTTGTTGCGCCCCTGGGATTTCGCTAGCTGGCTGACCAGCAGACCAGGGGGAACAATATTTTGGATTTGATTTTCACGCGTGTGAGCACCTGGTGTACGACGTTCGCGTTGGTGCACACTTTGGAAATAGCAACCACTGTGTTGTAAAGTTTTCTGTAAACCTTTCTCAAACTGGTTCTGGAATGTCTTTAGTCGGGGCCCCCACTTCTGGACAGGGAGGGAAAGATTGACTTTGCTAAACTTAGGCTCTCGCTCTCTACTGTTGACTGGGACAATCTAATTTTTTATGTTCATTACGACATTGAACAGGCCTGGACTTGTTTTCACCGAATTTTGACAGGCCACATCGACCATTGCAGAGACAGACTCCAATTCTCCAAAGAATGGTTGCGCTGGCTACCCTTGCCACATTACTAAATTGAGCATTAGAAAGCTAAAACTATGGAGAAGTTCAGATATAACTCTGCACGAAAGCAGTACTCAGACTCCACAGAGGCCTGGTACAGGGAGAAGGAATCAGCTGTGATCAGAGAGGGAAACTTTGCTGCTCTACTAAAATACTACAGAAGGTCAAACGACTCATCTCGAGCACTTCCACCTCTCAAAGTGGGTAACATATACTTGACCAAGAACATTGATAAATCCGAGGTACTAAAGGATGTCTTTGCTTCTAACAGTATCTCTGACAACGGTGACCTTAGTCACCCACACTGTTTACTTTCCACGTTAACCTCCAAGTGCACTTTGATCGAGTTTCCTCAAAGTACGGTTATTTCCTCTTTAAACAAGATTAAACCGAGTAGATCCTGTGGTCCTGATGGTTTGTCGGCTTTCCTTTTCAAATCCTTGGTTCTCGAAATCAGTTATCCACTCTCGAAATTATATTCCCTTTCTTTTACACAAAATAAAATCCCATCTGCCTGGAGTCAGGCAATTGTAATCCAGGCTTTAAGAAGGCCCCCCTCTGGCCCCCTGAATTACAGACCCATAGCCCTCACTTGCATTGCTTGCAAACTTACGGAATCAGTTAACTGAGATAAACTTGTCTATTTCCTGCAAGAGCACTCTGTTATTCACCGTGACCAATTTGGCTTTCTTCCTGGTAGGTCCCCTGTTCACCAATTGCTCCTGGTCTTAGACCGTAGGACTAGCATACTGGACGTGGGAATCCCTTCTGATGCTATTTACTTCGATTTTAAAAAGGCTTTCGAGTCGGTGATTCATCGAAAGCTCCTTCTAAAGCTTAGCCATCTGTCTTGGGTCCACTACTATTTGTTATTTACCTAAATGACCTGAAATTCGAAAATCATGACACCTTTGGTTTTAAATTTGCATTTGATTTGAAGGTCGGGGCAGAAAATCTCATCTTGTTCCCTTCGCGGGCCCTTGAGGCTCAGGTTCAGGTAGTAAGCGTCTGTTTGGAACGTTGACAGCTCCTGCTTTCAATCAGTAAATGCCATGCTTTCCATATGTTGACAGCTCCAACCCTTTCTCCCAGTATACATTGCCCAGACAATCCTTCCACAAACAGGTGAAGTGCGAGACCTTGGTATCTGGTTCTCTCAAAACTTGAAATCCTCTCTTCACTGCCGTAATGTTTGTGCCTCGGCTTACCGACCTTCTGCAATCATAAGGCGATGCTTCAGATTCGGAAGCATTAAGACGAGGGTCTGGTCATTTAAGATTTTTGTGCGCCCAGTCCTCGAATATGCAACTCCAGTCTGGTCACCAAACTTAGCACACGACATCGATTCCATCGAAATGGTTCATAGACGCTTTTCGCAAAGTTTCGTGAAAGGAACGTCTCGAGAAATTGGGCCTTGAGCTTCTGGAATTGCGCAGAATTGTTTTCGACTTGGTCCTGACTTATCGGATCTTGCATCACCTTATAAAGGTAGATCTTCCTTTTTTTGACCTGGCCCCGAGTTTGGGCCGCACCAGGGGACATAATTAGAAGCTGGCTGTCCCAGGGGCGCGCCTCAACTGTCCTTTCCATTTCTTTCTGTACGCATTGTCCCCATCTGAAACACCCTTAAGGAGGGTACTGTAAATGCAAATTCTGTCACAATCTTTCGCAGTAGGTTCAAGACTGAGCCCCTGCATCGTTTTTTGAGACGTCCTCTCCTATCGTATTAAAGTCGATTGATTGACCAATATGGCTGGTCCATCCGAAGCTCCTGAAGAGGACCTAAACCATTCGAAATCTGAAGGCTTCCCAAACCACAAAAGTTGCATCGACAACAATGAAGCTACAGGGAACACCACCCATACATCAGAAAACCACCAAACCATGAAAAATGTCATCGTTTCTGAATTCCTGTGTTACCTGGTCAACAACATACCGCCAGCGGTAAGCATTACTGTAGACAACTTGGGCCAAGAATGTGCTTCGTTCTACACGGAGGATGAAATCCACGAAGCAAAAAAGATCGTGCATACATGTATCCTAGAAAAGCGTATGATAAACCGACAAGGTGAGAAACGTAACATCAACACCATCAAAGATATCCTGCAAATTCTACAGCAGAGTCAGTTCCCATGGAAATAGCACGTGTTTGTCTCCGAACATCTCCATTGCCCTACACACCAAGCCAATACCAAACCCAGCCACTCCACCAAGAAGACACAGGACACTGAAATTGGCGAATTACGTAACTCAGTTCACCAGTGTATCAGCTCACATAACTCAATAATGAAGGAGTTTAGTGAGTTTAAACTTTTTTGGGTTTCTACTTTTGGCGACACGGTCCCAAGGAAAAAACAACCATCTTGCCGCACTTCCGGAAGTGATGCGCGACGCTAACCTGGAACCGGAAATCACGGCTAATCAAGCTAAGGTTGCCGATCAACAACATCCGACTGCAAATCACGTGAAAGCCATCATTCCCATCACAATGCAGAGCTTTGAAACAAACACGCAAAACCCAGAAAAATGTGCTCAGAAAGCAAATAAAAACTCGTACTTGCCAATTAGTGTACCGACTGGCACTGTGAAAACATTGACGATCGAGCCCCATACGCTAACTGAAACCGAAACTGAAGTAGATGCGGCCAACAACATCGGCGGCACATCCGAATTTAAAGAACAGTTGAGCCGAAGAAAATACGCTCAAAAGAAAAAAGCCGTAATGGAAAATGATGATATTAATATTAGGCCTACCACCAAAGCCTGTCCATTGATAGGAATCAACAAAAACACTAACCTTACTGCTGTGAAAACCAAACCACGTGGTACATTTATTTTTGTAAGTCGGTTTAGCACCAACCTGCGAGCCAAAGATACTTTTGACTACTGTGCATCGACAGCACCTAAGCCAGTGAAATTAGCCAAATTGCTAAAATGAAAACTAAATTTCCAGGTTACTCTTCCTTTTACTTGGAAGTGTCAACTTTGAGCACTGACTCGTTCCTTCAGCCAGAAACTTGGCCAACTGGTATAGTTTTTTCTTTGCTTCGCCAGAGAAGTTTTTACACGAAAGTTGAAGAAAAGTTTATGCCAAACCCACCAGCACCTCTAGCAAATTGTTCTGTTACTAAACTGACTCCGCCTAACAGCCATGCCGCCCCAAAACCTAGTGCTACACAAATAACTGTCACTTGCCCCCTTTCTTCCCAAGCCATTCCGACCGCCCCTAACCCAGCCTTAGCACTTCCAAAATCTCCACCCACTATCCCACCCAAGCCCACTCAATCTCTCCCCAACCCATCTCCCAACCAAGCAATATGACTCCTACCATAGCTGATACCCTCCCAAACCTCAGCACCCCCTATCAGTCATCCGCCTAGCTACACAAGCTACAACCGCAACTTACTTTCCTTGCTCATTCACGCAAATGCGGACTCGCTTGCAAATAAACTCGACGAGCTCGAGTCACTACTTCACTCCCATCAACCAGCTATCGTCCGCATAACCGAGGCAAAATCAAAAACTACTAATAACTTTAAGGACATTGAAGCCATCAAAATACCAGATTACAGCACTGTTTTTAATTCGCTTAAAAACCAGACTAGGGGGATTGTGGTTTTATTAAATGCAACATGAGCCACACTATTGTGAAACCTCCTGTAGACTTCGACGATCTCCTTTTGGTGGAAATTGAAACTCCTGACCGTCAAAACTTCATCGTTGCTTGCCTATACAGGTCACCTAATAGCCCGGCAGACGACAACAGCAATTTCACCGTGATCATCAAATCGTTAGCCGATAGGTATGGCGATAAACTTATACTTATCGGCGACTTCAACCTGCCCAATCTGAAGTGGACAGACAAGGAAGACAAACACCTTCTTCCCATTGAGGTCTCCTTCATTGATGTTATCAGTAGCAGAGACCTGGTGCAACATGTTCGTGGACCTACAAGATTCCGGCAGGGCCAAACACCAAACACTTTGGACCTCGTCCTCACAACGGGAATGTGTAGCTCTGTTGTTGATGTTAGTGTGTCGCACCCTCTTGGAAATAGTGACCATGCGGCCACTCCGTTTGGATTTCCTGCAAAAGCTCACCTACCACCAACAAGCCTAGCAGCGTAAACATCCACCGTGCCAATTTGATAAAATTCGGGACACTGTTGCTACGGCCAATCTACTCGAGGCCACTGCCCCCTTGAACACTGAAGAAGCCTGGACGCTATTACACCGAACAATTCAACAAGCTGTTTTCGGTGCTTCCCCTGCTGTTAGACAGATAGGAAAAAAGAAAAGAACCCACCCCTGGGTTAACATTTCAGTTAAAGATGCCCTGAAACAAAAGAAAAAAGCTGGGACCGCTTTGCAGAAACCCACTGTGCTGCTGATTATGAGGAGTACAAAAAATCACGAAATGCTGCCACGGGACTTATTCGCAAGTCACGCACGAATTTCGAATCACAGATTGCAAATGCATCTGTCTCCGAGCCCAAGAAATTCTGGGACTATGTTAATCAAAGAAAGCCTCACCACATCCCGGTAGGCCAACTTAACAACAAGCATGGAGTCCTTATCTGTGATCCCCTCGGAAAAGCCAACGAACTCAACAGTTACTTCGGGTCGGTTTTCAAGCCTAATAATCCAGTAATTACTCCTGTTACTACCAACACACCGCAACCAACCGATACCCTCAGCGAAGTCACCTTTGAAGCCACCGAGATCCAAAAACTGTTGAACTCGATTAACACAAATTCTGCTCCCGGCCCTGACAGCCTTCATCCTCTGACCCTAAAAGAGCTTGGCCCTGTTATCAGTCCTGCTCTAGCCCAACTCTTCAGTAAATCCATGGCAGAGGGCACTCTTCCAACCATGTGGAAACTCGCACATGTCACTCCTATCCACAAAGGGGGCTCAAGATCCTCTGTAAATAATTACCGCCCTATCAGCCTTACCAGCATTCCCTGCAAAATTATGGAAAAAATTATTTTCAAGACTATGCTTAACTTTGCCATTGACAACAGCATAGTCCACCAGAATCTATATGGAGGACTCCCTGGTTGGTCAACCACCCACAATCTCATCCACTTCCTCGACAAGATCACTGAGTGGCTTGACGACAAGCTCCAAGCTTATGCAGCCTATTTTGACTTAGCTAAAGCTTTTGACAACTTACTTCACACCAAACTTCTGAGAGTTCTCAGTGATGTAGGCTACTCAGGAGCACTCCTCGCATGGCTTACGTCTTTCCTCACCAACCGGCACCAGAAGTGTAGTGTGGCCGGCCATCTCTCTGCCTCAGTGGAAGTAGTCAGTGGAGTACCACAGGGGAGTGTCCTTGGTCCACTCCTCTTCATTCTTTTCATGAACACCCTGTACGAACATCTTCAAAGTGACAATTGTATTTTCCTCGATGACACCAAGATCTTCGCCGTCTCAAGCGATCTCCCTTGCACTGCGAAACTCCAAGCCGATATCTCCAACATGGTGTCCTGGACGCAATCCATGGACATGGACCTTAACGGGAGTAAGTGTGCAGTTCTGAGGTTTGGCACCCAACATCACCAGGCTGGCTATCGCCTTAGCCCAGGACAGAGAAGAGTTCACAACGAGATCTTGGCATCGTCATTGACCGTGACCTGAATTTCTCCAAACACATTCAGGCTGCCGTGGCTAAGGCTTATGGAGCCCTCGCCATCATCCGGACTACTTTCTCAAGGAAGACCTTCCTCATGCTGTACCGCAGCAAAGTTCGCAGCACTCTGGAGTATGCATGCCAAGCATGGTGGGTTCATTTTGAAGAGGACCGTGACAAGCTGGAACGTGTCCAGAGACGTGCCACTAAACTTGTTGTGGGACTCAAAAACGCGTCCTACCCCGACTGGCTTGCTGCCCTCAAGCTCCTAACACTAAATTACCGTCGTACCAGAGGTGATCTCATTTTCACTTGCAAGATCCTCAATGGTGAAGATCCTGCAGCCAAGGAATGGTTCACCCTCTCTGCGAGCTCTGCCACTCGGAACAATGGGGCAAAACTCTTTAAGAAGAGATGCAATACGTCTCTTCGCCAAAACACGCTTCCTTTCCGTGTGGTTAACACCTGGAACAAACTGCCTCAACACACCATCGAAGCAACATCGGTTTTGCAGTTCAAACAAAGACTGGATACCGTGCTCCCTTCCATCATCGCCCCCTACAGTTATAAAAACTGGTAGCTTCGTGGGTACCCTGGTGTCAAAAGCTCTTTCTGCTTACTGCTGGATTTTTTCCATATTCATATTCATATACTCTTCTTTCACGGCACTCTGGGAGCAGTTTGTGTGGGTATCAAACTATGCTATTAAATTTGGTTGGCTATAAGTGATTCACAATCCTTGCCAGGCCAGTTGCTAGGGCAACAAATATTATTATTATTTTTGTGAGCAATGAATGAATTTTCTGCAGTTGAAACATTTTTATCCAAATGCTGGGCAGTTACGTAGTTTGTGATACTTCCCGCAAGATTGGCGTCTGTTTCTCACACCAGTGACGCCTCCAGCACCGCCATCTTGGACACCTCTGTTCCCACTTCCTCTTCTGCTCCGTTTCCTTGCTCTTCTGGTCGCCATCTGTCGCATTCGTCTAGCCTCCTCCTGCCGCCCTGTTTCAACTGTGTTCCGCCATCTTGTCTTCCTCCGTTTTGCCTCCGTTGATTAAAAGTTTGGCCTCGGTTCTGATCCACTTTAGAAAAGAGCTGGTTTATGACTATTTCTTGTTGTTTGCTTTCTTGCTTGATCTTCTGAGCTTGAAGCTTTGACGATTCCGCTGCTCGGCACAGTTCTACACAGTCTGCTAATGTTAGCACCGCATCCTTAATCATTCTTTGTTGAACTGCAGCATCATTTACTGCTATAATCAGTTGCGCCTTAACTAATTTGTTCGTTGCACTTTCAAAACAACATTAACGAGCTTCCCGTTGTAACTGCACCATTAAATCGTTGATTGACTGCTCCGATGTCTGTTGAATCAAGCTGAAATGAAAGTTTGCGTAGGCTGGTAATAATTATCAAACTTATCCAGGATCACCTTCGGCGTTAAATCGTCACCTACTTCTGAAATGTCAACGTCCTTGTAGAGATCTTAACCGTCGTCACCTAGTGCCATCAACAAAATTACTCGTTGTTCCACGACAGTGAGTTTCTTCGCCCCCGATGCCACTGTGTAAAGTTCATATTTCTCGCCGTCTTTCCCAGTTGCTAGCTGGTTGGTCGCCTGGTACGAATGGTTTGGGTAGCGGTATCTTATTCATGTTAACGTTAGTAGCACTAGTTTCGCCTATAGTGAGTTCGTTTAGGTACCTCTTGGTTCTGATAATTTGTGTGGCTCCACTTCTAACACCATGTTATGTGTGTGTTATGTGTTATCACAGTGCTGGCCAACTCACATGTTTACTGCTCGTCAACACTTCTACTCGTACGCGGTTTCCCCCAGGTCGCATGGTTTGATGACATGTGATGCCACCTACACAGGGCCCAATCGGCCAATATATACAGGAAGCATCAGGTTCAGTTGTAGTTGGAAATAGTTAAAAAATTTACTATCACAATCTGAACAGAAAGAACCAATTTGAGGTACTCAGTTAGTTAGTTTCAAACAGAAATAAAAAATAAAAATAAAAGACTGGTCTCCTGTTGATTTTTTTGGCTTGAAAAAATGCCAGAGAACCAACTATACAAACTATATAATCTTTGGTTCACCTTAGGCAAAGTTTTGCCTTTCATCCTCAAAACGTTGCCTTTTGTTTTGTAAATTCAGGTAGTTTTGATTTGATTACGCTGTTCGCAATGCCGCTATAGTGCACGAAGTATTGGTATTTAGTTGAGTTTTGCTGATAACTTGCTTTTCAATATCCGTATTGCATTAAAATAGTAGTACAGTATCTGTTTTTGACCTGTTCTGTTTTTTTTTAAAGTGGTGTGTTACAGCCTTACGTTTTAGTATTGGTACAAATGTAATAAAACATTTACTATAAGCTGGCTCAAATTTAGACATTTATATCAATGAGGTGTTCCGGAAAAGCTCAAAGCTTTCAGAGCACTATTAAGTTAGATAACATTAAATGTTAACATTGATGGTTGCCAATCTGAAGGTCTTAAAATTAAAAAAAATGGTTTTTAGAATTTCAGTATATTTGAAATTTATCTTTTTTTTCCTTAGGTGAAAAGCACAACCATAGCATGCAGGCACTGATAGCCCCTCGGACTGAAAAGGCTGATGCTGAAGAAATTATTGTTCGTTCATTTATTACGATTTTTGCAAAGTTGAAGGACATTTTATTAAACAAATGATGGAGTTCTTTACGGTGAAAAATTACAATATTTTCTGAGACTTTATGTCCAACTTGATTCACACTCATATTCACCAAGTTAAGATATTAGATCTTTATAACGATCTAATATCTTAACTTGGTGAAGATGAGTGTGAATCAAGTTGGACATAAAGTCTCGGAAAAAATGAAAAACTTACATTATTCGTACGAAAAATAAAATAAAATAAGTTTTTCATTGTGCCGTTTTGTAATAAAGTGTTTTTATATACCACTCGTTTCTTCTTGTCTTTAAATCCAGGCAGCTTTTTAACTCATGCTGAATAGTACTAGCAGACTTTTGAGACAAAAACAAGTCACTGACCTCCTAGAATATTTCTGCTTTGTACTTAAAAAAAAAAATCCGTGAAGACTGGTTGGCGTAGACTATTGATTAAATTTTGTGTATCAATGGTTTTCAACCAGCAATTGAAAGACATTGGGATTGTACTTTTAAGTGTTAAGTCGTTCGGGTGATTTCTCCATAATGATTAACATCTTTAAATTGATGTTTTGAGTCAAAATTCCCAAAACCATTTACAAGTTTTATTGGTAAGCAAACTTAAATCCACAAACAGGCCATACAAGGCACGTAGAAAATGTACAATGAGTTAGCTAAAATATTATGTTAACATGGGAAGCCTTGCTGTCCTATGGTCAGCGCATAGCAAAAATGTTTGGTCAGTTTAAACATTTCGCAGTAACCTATTTTGAACATGTAATCCCTCCATAAAGTGCCACTCAAATTAAATAAGTAACTTGTGGCTGCAGGGTTCACACAAGGTGTTGTAAAATGTTGTTGAGCTTAACTTTTAAATTTTATCCTCCATGCATGTTCATCAATTGTTTACTAAGCTATTAAAACTATTATTAGAAAAAAAAAGCTGAAGGAAAAAACATTCCTGGTGAAATTCGAACCAAGAAAACTAAATATAATTTGTAACAACAGCAACAAGATAGAAAAAAAACTTTTTTCCTTGGGCTTATTTTTAATTGACCAGTGTTTTTTTCCCTTGGGAGTTCTTCCCCACTGCATTTTTTCCATTATGCACACCAATAAAACTAGAACATTTCAGTGTTTAGCGAGATGGTTTTGATAAGTCTGTTGATTAATATAGGTCCTTGAAAATTATATTGGTTTTGAAAAGTCTTTTAGAGTGCTTTATATTTTGTATGTGTTGTTGCGCAAATCTTGTGTCTGCTGTTTTTAAGTCAAATTATATTTGTAGTATCGTGAAAGTAGGAATGAAATTCGTGGATCGACAATTTGAGTTTCCTCCTACGAAATCAACATAACGACCCTGTTTTTAGTATTTTTAATTGCATTTTTTGATGCCTGAAATTGTTTCCTACATTCACGTATCTTAGAAGTGGAAATGAACAAATTTGGGTGTCGAGTGTTTTTTACAGGCTACTTGTGTAGTTATTTCTGTTGGACATTATATTTGCGACAGCATTAGTTAGATTTGCTTTATTTGTAGTTTCTGTTTCAGTTTCAGTTTAAGTTTTAGTTACCAGGTTCATAGACTGCATATGTCTATGGTGCAACTTGTATGTTTCTGTTTTCCCATAGTGCTCTGTCTATATTGCTCTATGACTGTGCGTATGCAGCCTGTATTAATGTGGCAAGTAAAATCGTTATTTTACCAGCATTATTGTGTACCTTTATAGCATTTGGGCAGTTAAATCTAACAGGTTATGGGCCCAGGCACCCATAAGTGCAAAAACTGTGACTTTTAAGCAAATTATTGTGGAAGTTAGCAAGATTTCTTAAGTGGTGGAAAGTGAAGCCAGTATCAAGGTCAGATTGCCTTAGCAAGAGGTGGACACTAAGCCTAACAGAAACATGCCTGACACACAAGATACCAAATTCACAGTTGCAAAGTTGAATGATGGGAATTATCAGCCCTGGAAATTCAAGCTTAGAATACTATTAATAAGAGAAGGTGCATGCTCAATTGTCAATGAAGTAGCACCAAATCTTTCACCTGCTGGCTGGACAAGTAAAGATGAAAAAGTACAGTCAACAATTTCATTGAGTATTGCAGATGTACAGGATTAATTTTTTTCCAGCCCAAATGAAGAAGAAACAATTACCTCATAATATTTTCATTAAGAATAGCTTGCCAAATGGATGTAAATAATTACGGCCGTGTAATTACGTGCCCTTTTCTACAAAATACGCCCAAACTTTGTTGAAAAGGAAGCTGGCACTCCTGAGAGCGATTAATGCATTACTGACAGACGTGACAATTTTATTTAATTAAAAAAAAGTTTCACTCATTTTTGCTTAATTTTTGGTGTGAAGAAGGATAACAGATAGATCATTACGTTTATGTAAAAAAAAAGTACTCTTTCAGCATATAAAGTTGATCAAAATTGCTCTTAAAGTCTGTACTATGTTACGTTTTATTGATTTATAATACATTTGACGCCCCCCCCCAATAAAAAAACAAAATGCCTTATAATTTTTCTGTGTGAATATTCAGGTTAAGACCTGAGTATTACAAACTGTTTAAAAGAAAAATTAAGCCTCAACTATGTTTTTAAAGGGAGTTACATGAATTTTAATGCTGATGTGCAATCATTTCTTGTGCTGCGAAAAACTGGCTGGTTTGGGCTAGCAAGTGCTCTTTTTCTGGTTGGCGTCAGAAGGGTTAAGCAATAAAATGTATTTGCTTAGGAAACTGTATCAAGCAGAATCGGGGAATGACCAATCTATGCAAGAATACATAAAAAATATTCTTGAAATGATAGAAAGATTACGTGGTATAGGCGAAGAAATAAAGGATTTTCATGTTGCAGCTTTGATGCTTAGTGGCTTGCCTCCTGAATATGAGGCTCTCGTTACAGCTCTTGACGCTCGCCCAGATGATGAACTGACCTTGGACTATGTAATGGGTAAACTGAGGGACGAATTCAAGAAAACGGACAACGTGCAAAGATTGAAAGCTCACGATCAGACTCGGCAGTTAAAACAAGTCATGCGAATAAATTCTTAAAGCCTAAGCAAGGAAAAGGCACAAGCAAAGAAACCCTTGCTTGCTTCTTCTGTAAAAAGGAAGACCACCTGAAGGAGTGTACTGCTTGGAAATCCAGAGTGGAGCAACTGAAGAAACAAGATTAAGAGGCTAAAGCAGCTGTACACACAGAAGACACTCAAGTAATGAAGTCTGCTTTAAAACCTACACCAAATCTTCGTCACATGGATGGTATTTGGACTCTGCAGCTGCTAGTCACATGACACCAAAAGAAGATTTCTTCACTAAGATTGATAAAAGTAAAAAGGGCAAAATAACAGTTGCCAATGGCTACCAAATAACCTCAGAGGGAGTGGGGAAAGGTTATTTGTACTGTGAAGTTTATAAGGGTGTGACAAATAAGATCAGAGTCAAAGATGTATTATATACTCCAGATCTAGAAAGCAGTTTATTATCAGTAAAGAAGCTGACCAAACAGGGGTATGATGTCTCGTTTAGTGAACATGAATGTGCTATACGTAGTGGGAACAAGAAACTCGCCACAGGCAGAATTGACAACAAATTGTGCAAATTATCGTGCAAAAAAACTGCTTATGTTGCTAAGCAAGTCGAGCATGAAAACTATATACAGTTGTGGCATCGACGTCTCGGTCATAGAGGTCCCGAAGCAATAAAGAAAATGGTGTGTGAAGATTTGGCTGAAGAAATACACATTAATAACAAAAGGAAAACTAGCGAAAAGACCCTTCCCAAAGACAAGCAACATTCCAGATAAATAATCTCTAAATTCATACAGGTGTTTCTGGCCCAAAGAAGACCATTACCCCAGGAAAGAAACAATATTTTCTGACATTTATCGACGATCACTGAAGGTATACAGTGGTCTACTTGCTTCACTCAAAGGACGAAGTTACAGCAAGATTGGAAGAATATATTGCAGCCATTTCAAACAAGTTTGGGAAGAAACCAAAGACAATAAAAGCAGATAAAGGTGGAGAATATACAGAAGAGTAGACACAAGATGTGCTTAAGACGCATGGAACAGTTCCATACTAGTGCCATACTCGCCGGAGCAAAACGGAGTGGCGGAATGTAAAAATCAAACTTTGAGTGAGTCTGCCAGGTGTATGCTTTTTGATGTACAATTGCCAACAAAATTCTGGGGGGAAGCAATAGTGTACGCATGTTTCCTCCAAAATCGCCTGCCTACCAGAGCTATAGAGAGAACACCAAATGAACTATGGAACAGCGAAAAAATAAAGCACATAAGCATATAAAGGTTTTTGGAAGCAAGGCATTTGCTTGCGTCCCAAAAGAAAAAAGAACTAAGTGGGACCCACATGCTCAAGAGGGAATATTGGTAGGCTACAGTGACACAGCTAATGGCTACCGAATACTAATGCCGAATACGGACAGAGTGGTTGTAAGGCGAACTGTGGTAGTTAATGAGCCAAGAAAATCGTTGGAATTCATTAGAGAAGTTCAGCCTGCAATAGTTGACAAAGAAAAAAGCACCAGAGACTGTAGAAGATATTGAAATCCCACAAAGTACTGAGGAAGAGGAAATTCTTCCATCTGTAAACACTGAACCTGTAAGCAGATCCATCAGGATATATAATGAGGTACCTGCACAGCATTTATGCTACATGGTACAAAAAGACCTTGAGCCAGAACCCGACTCATGGCAACACATGTTGAAGAAACCGGAACCCGAGAAAAGTGAATGGATGAATGCCGCTGATGAAGAAATGGAGAGTCTCGAGCAAAACAAAGCGTAGACTCTAACACAGCTGCCGAAGGGCAAACATTCCATTGGATATAAATGGGTTTTTAAAACCAAGAGTGACACAGAGGGAAATATCACAACTCGAAAAGCAAGATTAGTTGCAAAGGATATAGTCAAAAATATGGAGAGGACTATGATGCTACTTTTGCACCTGTTGCGAAGCAAGATACGTTTTGAGTTCTGATGAGCGTCGCTGCCGCTAAAGGCAAAAAGGTTCGACAGTTTGATATAAAATCTGCCTTCCTCAATGGCGAAATTGAAGAAGACGTTTACATGGAGCAACCTGAAGGTTATGTAAAACAGGACAAGAAGCATTTCGTTTGTAAACTGAAGAAGTCCATCTATGGCCTTAAGCAGTCAGCCAGAGCATGGAACATCAAAATGAACAGTGTATTGATTGAAAATGGATTTGTTCGGAGCCAGGCTGATCCATACTTATATTCCAAATTCGAAGACAATGAATGGATGTTTGTTGTACTGTTTGTCGACGATTCCCTTGTTTTCCATAAAGACGATAGCGTGATAGGAAAATTCAGTAAGGAGTTAAGTTCCCACTTCGAGACCAAGGACCTTGGTGAAGTTTCGCGCTCAATCAAAAAGCAAAAATAAATGCGCTCCTGCACACACTTGCAATGGATGAAGCTAAAGGAGTCTCAACTTCTATGGGAGCAGACTATCTGAAATTGAAAATTCATCTTTTATCTGAAATTGGAGGGCGAAAACGATCTGCTTCGAAACAATGAAAGTTACAGACAAGCGGTTGGTTCATTGCTGTACATACAACAACTACGCTACCGGACATTGCGGTTGCTCTGGGAATTTTGTGCAGACGTGTAAGTAATCCGAGACAAACGGACTGGACTGCTGTACAGCGATGCATGTGATACTTGAAGCAAACACAATTCTTGAAGCTTCATCTTCCAGCACATGGAGGACTTGCTCTCACAGGATACGTGGATGCAGATTGGGCTGGAGAAACCCAAGACCACAAATCAACAAGTGGCTGTCTGTTCAAACTCGGCAACAGCCCAGTCAGTTGGTCCCGAAAACAAACATTGGTGGCATTGTCATCAACAGAGGCCGAATATGTGTCTGCTGTGTATGCCAACCAAGAAGTGGTTTGGCTACTCCAGTTATTGCAAGGCATTGTACTTAAGGAAACTCAACGCAGTCCTACTGTCATCTACGAAGATAACTAAGGGTGTATTAAGCTGACCGCAAGCATATCGACATTCGTCATCACCACCTAAGCAGGCTCGAAATGAGCTGTATCGCATCGCAGTTTGCACCACAAATTTAAACTTTAGCGATGCAAAATTAAATAATGTATCGCAGTTTAGCAACATAACTGTATTAAACGAGACAACATAACAGCGTAGTCATGATCGTGTTGGCTGCGGAGATGCTAATCCATCTTACTTTATAGGCAGGCAAGCATCGCACATGCAAAATCATTGGTCCTATCATCACCTTCGGTATTTAGTTGGTGGCGCTTTCGTTTCAGACACGAGTCAGAATAGTCTTAACGTGCATCGCATGCCATAGTCTTACCAAGCATCCGTGCGTGTAGCAAAGTAAAAGTGAAACAAAAATGTTTATTGTTTCAAATAAAGTAAACTTTTTTATTGTTTTTTTACTAAATAAATTATTCTTTAAAACTTGCTAATAATTTTTTCATGACTGCTACGCAAATTTGTATTTTGTATCGCATTTCTGCTATGCAATTTTTTTAAGACAATTCGAGCCCTGCCTAAGGGACTTGGTGGAACGTAAGGTCATCCAGTTTGTGTACTGCGAAAGTAAGAGGATGTTGGCTGATGCATTGACCAAGCCACTTCAGAAGTTCAAGTTTGAAGAACTTAGAACTGAAATGGGACTCACACCCTAATCTGTCAAGTGGGGGGTGTTGTAAATTGTATTTGCGACAGCATTAATTAGATCTGCTTTATTTGGTTTCAGTTTCTGTTTCAGTTTTAGTTACTCACCAGGTTCATAGATGGCGCTGCATGTGCAGAGTAGACTGTATATGTCTATGGTGCAGCTTGTACGTTTCCTGTTTTCCTCTAGTGCTCTGTCTATATTGCTCTATGACTGTGTATGCAGCCTGTATTAACATGGCAAGTAAAATCGTTATTTTACTAGCATTAATGTGGATTTTTATAGCAATTTGGCAGTTAAATCCAATAATTTCAGTACAGCAAATCGGTACTCACTATAGCAGCAACATCTAAAAGATGGCCATGGACATCTTATGGATGTATTTTTTTATGGGTGATTCCAGATGTCTATTGGCTTTCCCAGCCACCTGTCAATGAACTCGACTGATATTTGATGGATGTGATTTTTAAAGAGTACTTCCTGTACATCCAATGGATATCCTTGTAAGCTCTAAATGACGTCCACTGATATCTTACAAATATGCTTCTTTATAGGCGATTCCAGATGTCCAGTGGATGTCCTCCCAATTTCCAGCCGACGTCAGGTGGATGTCCTAGGGATGTGCTGTGTCATGTCCAGGACTGGGACATTTGGATGTCCAATAAGATATCCATGGGATGTAAATGGTTGACTGTCTGTAATATAAAGGGTTGTCTTAGAGATATTCCCTATATCCAAGGATGACATCCATTTACATTCCATAGGATGTCTCTGTGCTGTGTGGGTAAGTACACGAGGCGTTCTCGTCCACAACTTGAAGTCAGTCGCATTTTTAATACGCATGAACATTTTCTTTTTGCATCTTATTTGCAATTATTTTTGATAACGTGAAGCGTCTGCCAGTGGACTTTGATTGTTATGAATGCTAGCATTGCTACATAAGCCTTAATGCTCAGAAATACTTTTTCTCTGCTGCTGTTATCAATACATGGAACAATCTCCCTGGCGATCTGTGCAAGGCCAGCTCATTTAACAGCTTCAAGGCAATATTGAACTGCCACACACGCAGCATTAACTCCCCATGGGAGTAGCAAAGTCCGCAACAAGAAAACTTATTTAGTTTAGTTCATAATGCAGCAAGGGCCTCTACAAGTAGCGGACCTTGTGTAATGAATTTATATCTGCATTCTACTGAATTGTGTATTGCTATTCTATGGGTTATGAGTTATTTATGACTTGTTGGTATTATAATTTATGGTCCTATCATTATTGATTAATATGACTTATTAAAGACCATGTCATAGTCAAGTTATTAATAAGCAGTAAGAGTAAACCAATTGCTTTAGATCCACATCCTACCATTATTTTATTTTATTCCCTGCACCCCAGACAAGCCTGTATTGGTTTAACCTTTTAAGCTATAGGCTAGTGAGCAGCTGGGGGTTTTCCAGACTGTGATGCTGTACACAAAAGTCATGTGATATTTGTAAGTCACATGCTCTAAGGAAAGCATGTGACTTACCAGTAGGCAAGAGGGAAAGCAACTCATGCCATTGTATTCCTGTTAGTACAAAAAGCTTTGGATCATTAACTGAGAGGCTCTTTCTTCTTGATACCTGTGGTGTTAGGCTCTGTAGCAGTGATCCTTGGAATACCTGAGTGCAGTGTGTGTTCTTCTTAGGCATCTGTAGTCCATTGCTAAATCCAGCTAAGCATTAAGTTCCAGTATGGTTGTGATACTTGAAGCTGTCCAGTTATTGTTCATTGAGTTAACCTCTGAGACCTTGTGTATTGAAATCTTAGTAATCGACCCAAACCCAGTGTTGATAAGAGTTGTGAACTAAATAATGAGTTATCGATTAATTATACTAATGTAACCACAGTTCGAGTATAGAATTATCAATTGAATTGTCAATAAACCAATTGTGATATGAAATTATTCTTCCTTGCATAAGTCCTGACACTTTCACCAAACAGAGGGAAGTTTGTCTACCACCCAAGACAACTGTTGTTACACTGGTGTCAGAAGTGGGATATTTCTAACCACGTTTAAAAATAGGAAGAACAACCATTTAATTAATTGGTTCTCAAGAAAAAATAATAATTTTTTTCACTAAATTGATGTAATTTTCTTTTAAAATAATCAGCACTCTTTTAGTCACTAAAATTCTTTGTATTGAACTGTGTAGTCGACGTAAATTTTCATGTAAGCTAACCAGTTTTATTCAGAGGTAGGCCGATATGAAGTATTGATGAGTAATTAAACATGCTATGTGTTTAATTACATACAGCATGATTGTAACAAAAAGGAGTAAAATAACTAACAATATTTAAATGCCTTTTAAATTTTGACGAACCGTCCGCCCACCCTTACTTTGCCGCTCAGCTAGATTTATGCTTCTATTTAGAAAATCAGCATTGCTTCCTGAATAAGGGATTACCAGTTCCGTAATTAATTAATCACTAGACATGGATTCGGCTATATTTGGTTTGGATTGACGTTTCGGTTGATTGACTTCAAAGTAATCAAGGCGTTTGAAAATCTATGCAGCTGTTCAATCGTCCGTCAGCCGCAAAAGCTAGCCTAAGCAAAAAAAGCGTTGTTACTTTCCCTCCCTATTAATTAAGAGAATGGACTCTCCCACTCGGCCTGCTCGCATCGCGTGGACAGCGGCTTGACAGCGGAAAGCGAATGTGTTTTATGGACATAGTAAATGTTGTAGTCATTTTAAGAGAAACTTTGTCAAAGGAGGAAGAAAAATGCATTGATTTGGTAAGCGCATGGAGTGCACCAGAGGCACTGTGAACAAAACTAGTCGTAAATACTTGAGAACGTTGCTGGTCCGAGTTGTGTGCTTGGTTGATACAAGTCCACATGAATGTTGGAAATTGCTGGAAAATGTTGGAAGCGTTAATCTTCTCTTTTGGCCCAAACGTAGGAAGATAATCATAAATGGTTAATTATTAGTAGGTTTAATCTTTCTAAGAAACAATAACGCTTACACGCTTTTACGAATAATGCTTACACGTTTTTCTAGATTTAGCTGACTTGTTTTCACTAGCCTAAAACAAACTACGATAAGCTTAAATAGATAGGTATTGCTCATCAAGCCATTTTTAAAGTAAGGCAAGAATCGAAAAAAAAATGGAAATCACTGTTAATATCTACCCACACTAATACTATTTTGTCCAATGAAAATAGGGGAATTATTCAGTTATCTTTTTCTAACAAAAGTCTACAAAAGTCTAGAAATGCTCAAATTGTTTAAGGCGTCAACGTAATTTTTAAGAATGGTCATTGTGCGCCCTTACTGGAGTTGGCAACACATACCAACATGACAACTTTTAACCAAAATAATGGTGATAATAAACTGGAGCACAGCTTTAAAAATTAGTTAATATCTGGGCATTAAAAAAAACAGAAATAGTAGCTATTATTACAAAACTAAAGGTAAGTCTGGGTCTTACTTGAAATATACATGTATAGAAAATGGATGCTAATGCTATTGAAATTAGCAATTAGTAATAATTATCCCTTTGAACTGAAGCATGTGGACTGTAAAAATTTGGAACGAATAACTCACTGCTAAAAAGTAGGCTACAGACAAGCCAAATATGCACTGATGTAAATGATTCTGAAATTTTGAAGAAATTTGTGATGAAATGAATTTGCAGAATCAATAAATAGTATTTCTATACTATGCAGCATTTCTCGACTGTTCAAATTTCTTCAAATTCGTACCCAATGCACTTGTCACTATTGTTGACCGTTCTTTTAAGGCTGGGGGAAGTCTTATTCCCACGTACCCCAATTGTCAAGATTTGCAGGTTTTTCCATTCAGGGAGGTATGGCCTCTCCTACCACCCCCTGAACCAGGGAGGGGCAGATGCTTAAGTCGCGAGTCATGTCGACCAAGCCCAGTTGAAAGGAGGGGTTGAGCGATTACGTGGCCGAGAAGAAACTTCGGAAAGCGCTGCGCAAAATGATCAGTACCTTCTAAAGTCAATTAAAGTCATAGAATTGATAAAGACCTAATCGGCAAACATGGCCTATTTGTTTTGTAGAGACAAAGAGATTTTATAGAATACAGGTGGCCGTATTTGTTAAATATCGAAGGAATGCCAGTAGCCTAATGAGTCGGTGTCGGTGCGACAAAGCTCTCCATAAAACCTGTTGCCGATTCAACAGCTTTTACATTACATGAAATCTTAGGTTAGAAAACTGCGATTATTTGTGGTGTTGGTAAAGACTTGAAAATTTGTATCTGAGGTTTCAGATTTACTTTCTCAAATATGTACGATTTTGTTGGTCTGAGAAGGAAATTGTTGGCGATTAGGTTAGGCTACAATTTATTTTGGCAAAACCACTAGGACAAGCTGTGTTGTGCTGTTGATGACATTTTGACTGCAGAAAACCTTCGTTTAGGGGTCAGCGTTCAGCCTACTCGATTAAGGAGCACTATTTTAGCGAAATTGTTGCTTGATCGGTTTATGTGCTTATTATTGGAATAGCTAGTCTACTTTGAATGTTACAGTATTTTTAGCGTAAATGGACAGACAAAGGCAAGATTTTGAATACGTCGCTTTTAATGTTTAAATGTAATAACAACCCTAAAATCTAAAATGAGCAACACCCTAGTTGGTACCTTAACTGCCTTCACACCGAAATTCAAGGTGGAGTCGGTCACATCTTGCTGTATTTAAGATATTGAAATTAATTGAGGCTCTTGCAGAAACAACAACATTACGACGCGTGTTGAGAAATAATTCATGTTTTATGATACTGGCAAATATCATCGGCAATCACCAGAAAGGATTACTGAATTGGAAAAATATATAATAAAAATAATATACAAATACATAAACAACAAATAAAATTAATAATATTGATTCATTTTCAGCTCTTCTAACCAAATTATGGCTTCTGCACTCGACGATTCTGTCTGCAAACAAGTTGATTGTCAAGTTTCAAGTTGTTAAAATCATGAGAATACAATTTTAACTAGCTTTAAATTTCTTTGAATAATGTTGCAGTGCAGATGTGCTGTACAGATAACATGTTACCATAATGAGATATGAAATAGATAGTAAACATAATAATAATAAATAAATACATTAAAAAATTGTTAATTTAACGGAACGATTTAAGAAAATAAAAAGGAAATATTGTTTTACATTTAACAAAATTACAGTAGTCAGTTGAAATACTTTAGGCTAAGAAGTGCAGACATAATTAAAGAAAGTGCTCTTCATAGAGGTGATAAGTTATGTGAGAAGTGTATGTTTTGTACAAGAGTGCAAATGATAAACATGATTTTTCATAATATGTCCAATTCATACAATAGCCTATATCGTGTATGAATCATGTAAGCCTACCTTGCAGATTAAGTACTTTAAGGTAAATAGCAGACTACTGGTACCAATCGTACGGATACATATTACACATATTATTCAAATGCATCTAACTGATAATTCTGTAATTTAACAGTAGTTCGTCATGTGGGGAAATATTTAGGATTGCAGGATGCTTGGCCAGTTAATGAGTTGACCATGTGTCTATTAGGTAGCCAACTTCACTTGTGGATATAAAATGCCTGGTTAATATCGAATAAGAATGCGATACTTATTGAAATGAAATTTTTAATTAGTCATAAGGGTTCTGGTGGTGTGATGAACACAGCTGCAGTGCTGCCAATGTGATAAAACGCAACAAATACGAGGAATGAAAAAATGAAGGCAAAATACAGAAACTCAAGTAAAAGCGATCAAATTATCTGACTTATTTTGGCACAGAATTACATGTGAATTGGCAGCAGACATAAAATAAGGGATGAACGCAGTAGTGCAAGAGGCAGTAGAAAAACAAGTCTTAACTGGAATATGTGCAACACATACTGTTTTCCAAGGTGTTCAAAATAATGCTTGCAGAAACAAAGCAAAACTTTTTTTGAAACTTTTTGTTGAAAATTTATGAAGCTAGAGACGTCCAATAATGTGGAGTTGTGTTTTAAGTCTTGTCATAAGTATGTCATTAATAACTACACGAGCAGTATGGGTGACAAATGCTTCATGAAATAGAAAAAAAATGACAGATTACTAGCAAAGAAAAATTCCTTTGAAGAATTGTGAAACAGGGGTGTAGTATATCGTATGTGAACAAGAAAGAAATAGTGAAGCAAATAAATAGGAGTATGCGAAAAAATGGGGGAAAAATTAATGCAAGGTAAGAGAAAAATTTGGTAAAATTTTAGAATTTTGGCTATAAACAGGTCTGCTGCTATCATAACGGAAGGAAACCCATTTCCGAATAACCAGACATTTAATTCAAATGTTCAAAAGCAACCAAAATGGCAGAGAAGGCTATTGCAACGACTTTGTTCGTCCGTCGTTTTTTTTTTTTATCTTCAGGACGGCACCAGGTAGACACAAAAGGTTTTCACCAATAAAAAAAAGAAAGGAAAAAAAATGGTTAAAACCACGGCAAATTAAAACATTGTTGTTTCCTATTGGCTATTAACTACAATAGGCTTTCTTGACCAAACTCAATGGAATAATAAAATTCGATTGTCACATTTAAACACTACAGTACAGGAAAACATGCAACCATAAAAACAAAGAATTTCATTAACGATACACATTAGCTCCAGTTAAAATAATTTCGATGTCATATTGCGTGGATGAATAGGCCTACTCTCGGCCAAACCCTCCCAGTTAGCTTCTACTTAACTGAAAATGGCAGGGAAAAATTACGCCCAAGATCGAAAACTAAACCTAAAAAGCTAACATTTTAACTGCAAATGTGATGATTAAGGCCATTAAAAAAAGAAAAGTTGGTTCTCAGGCCCTCCCGCACCGATTTTTTGACGAGAAATAAAAAGAAACGACGCGGCAAAAGTAGAAGTTACAGATCAAAAAGGGTCCTTAGAAAGAAATGAAAATATAAAATTACCATTCTTGTCGTTAAATAATTGTATGGACATGTGGTAAGCAGAATTATGAGGCAGTGTTCTTTATTTTACCTAAAAAAAAAATTATTCCCAAAAAATGTACGTAAAAAAAGGGCCGAAAAATAAAAAATAAAATTCCGCCCGCCCGCACGGATTTCAGAAGAAAAATGCCCGAGAACCAACTTTCTTTTTTTAAGCGGCTTAATACTTTCAGATTATATAACAGAGGGCACTGTTGCGGTGCGTAGTAGAGGTGTATGTCTCAACATTTTCGAGAGCAGGGAAGTGTATAGAAGATCGGTTGCGACTAGGTAGTTGCTGTAGCCGCTTGGTTTGGTCGTTACTATAAGTCCGTAACACATCTAACGTCAGAGCTTAGAGCACTTGGATGATCGCATCCATTATTTTTATAATTATTCTTACTAATAATATCGTTATTCAATTGCTGCAACTATAAGCCAACCCTTGTTAATTGTCGTGTTTCTAAACGCTCTGGAGCACCTTGACATGTAATAAAGGACAAACCCTCTCCGTATTTTCGAGCATCCTACACGTAAATGACTTTTACATTTCCATGCGATTGAGTGAATGTAGCAAAACCGTCATGTATGAGGGAAAAATGGGAAATAAAAGTGGTTGCAACATTTTCATGCGTTTCAACTAATATTAACTAATATTGCAAAACTGAGTCATACAGGAAAGCCGATGTGAAGGTACGTGCCTCGCTTTAATGGAGGAACTTCTCACTTCAGCCTGTGTTGACCCTGGGAAGAACTGGGTAACTAAATTTCCTAGAGCAGGACGATCCACTAGTTGCGTCTATTCTTTCTCATCTTTAATACTTGAAACAGTAGGAATTGTGTTAACACAGAAAATTATCTGATAAAGACTTGAGTTAATTTTTGCCATGACATAGTGTTGGCTTGTAAAATATGTTACTGTACATTTTAATTTGACAGTTACGTGATTACGGCTTCGGTTCTAATTAAATATGCATGTCTTAAATTTGCGACTCATTTGGCACAACAGTTACTGCACTTCTGAATTCTGGCGTAGGTCACTGTTAGGGTAAATTCGTAACGTGATTAAGGCGTACATTACTTCAAAAAGACTAAAGTTACCTTGAACTTTCCGTACTTGTGACCTGGTCGTTACAGGCTCTTTCATACTTCATACCACAGATTAGAGAACAACCGTGCTTCTCTAATTTGTGCTTCATACGAGAACTGCTGACAGCGTTAGCGAGACCGGAATCAATGCACGTGAAACGCTACTATTGCCACGTACGGTACTAACCGGGGCTCGGCACGACGACACGGACAAGACAAACATAACGAAACAAGACGATGAAGGATGTTGGACTAGCGATGGCATAAAACGTGTGTAATCCAACGTTTAAAAGGCTTGAACTTCCTGTCGAAGATACTGAGTTGGGGGTCCCCTCTTTTAGGCAATCCTAAATTGGCCCCAAGCAATTGTCGTTCGTCGCGCACCGTTTCATCCAAGCTAGCGGGTTGACGTGAAAGTTGTCCTCTTCCTGTCGAAGATACTGAGTTGGGGGTCCCCTCTTTTAGGCAATCCTAAATTGGCCCCAAGCAATTGTTGTTCATCGCGCACCGTTTCATCCAAGCTAGCGGGTTGGCGTGTAAGTTGTCCTAAAAACAAGACTTGATTCTTGGCATTTTAAAAATTTTTCCGAATCACAAGTATGAGGATTTTAAACACGGAATGAAATAAGTTCGAATGACCTTAGTTATAAAATTGACTGATTAAACTCGTTTCAAATAAAATTTTGACGCATTCGCATGTTATCTTTATTTTGATACACATAAATGAATAATCGCAAAAAAAATAGTGCAGTTCAAAGACATGATAATTACGGACAGGAAATTGGCTTAACCAAAACTAAAGGAGTTTTAGAAATAATTACGGAATAGTATGTTTTGCCATGACACTAGGCCTAAAAGCTGCTTATCACATTAACAGTGCTGTGGGTTGACGCGCTCCCAGCCAAATCCATGGTGCCAGAAGGCAGAGGGAACTTTTGCTAGGTAATTTCAGTTGGAAATTATAAGATCTTTTACATGCTACAATCGATGAGCACGGGGCAATACACGGCCCTTCTTGAAAAAGGCATAGGTGGCTGAGGTCAAGATCGAAACAGGGACCTCTTGCACGTCAGGTGGTCGTGCTGACCCTTACGCTACCTTGCCCCATGATGTTTGATAGTGCGAAATTTGTTAACATTGTGTTTATTTGGTCTCTGACTTCTCCCCAATTTGAGTAATTGAGTCTGGCTGACAGTTTAAGAGAGAGAAAATATTGCAGTTGTAATAAAAAAAAATGAGGCACTAATTATTAAAGGAAAAATGACATATATTATTTTTCCTTTATGACAATGCAAGCTACAATTAATCAAGGAATAAAAGAATAAAGAAATAAAACATCGGAATAAAAGTTAGGCGATTAATTAAGGGAAATGTTATTCACAGTACACTACATATTAGGTTACATTAGTCCATGCACCATAAAACTTAGTGAAATATTTTGGAACTGTTCTCAAATTCCAGTAGTCACTTATTATTTAACGTACGTACGTGCCCTAAAATTAGGATGGCATGCAAATCCAGAAAAGAAATTAAATATGGCAAAAATAAAAAATAAATAAATAAATGAAAAAAAACCGGTGTGGAATGACTTATAATAAAACACTGTCGCCATTGTAGGTATTTGTTTTTCTTTTTTTCTTCATGCAGCCTTTTGAGTTAGTACTCTAGCCGGTACCCCTTATCCTAAGCTTTCGTCCTACGTTTTAGATGTCATACGTCACGAGTTGAACATCTCATCACAGAAATAATAAGCCTCTGCAAATTTTAAAACTTAGACATTCAACTTCACACTAAGTTGAAATAAATGTTACTTTTTTTTCAAATACGAGTAAAATAAAACTCGACTTAGCAGTTACTGACCATTAACAGATAATCGATATACTAATATTTTATTAAGTAGTTCCTTCAGCCTGACTTTTAGTGAATGGTTAAATAGAGGGATCCTAGTCATCTCTTGGAGCAGTTTTCGGGAGTTTCACAAACATTAGCCTCCCAGCGTCCCATTTTTCTATTGGTAGCTAACAATGAAGCAGGTTAAACATCCTTTTCCTGAAACAAAACTCACGATAATGCAGGTTATCAACCGATTCCAGTTTAGAAGAAGCGTGGATGGAATCAAGGTTATTCGTGATTAATTAAGATTCTACAGGAATCGGTTTAATCGGTTATGAGTGATCTTTAAGTTGCCGTTTACATAATTGATTTAATTTGCTGGGTTACTTCATTGCTACCTTGTTTCGTAAACACCGCAGGATACCCAATGTAGCTTTTCTTTGCAAGTTATGTGACATCTGCCCACCCTACCTCAAACGTGACAGAAGTGTCAGTCTTTCAGCATTGGTCTCCATTTACCGACATTTCATTTCAAAATTGAACACTGGAAATGAATAGACTATGATTGCGGGCTATGAAAACTGGGCACGGTGCCAGTTTTTCGAAGTAGCTCTTAGTAGCCCAGTCAGAACATTCGTGATGGCACACTCCAGAATTTGCAATACCAGTTATAGGATTAGATCAGCCACTCTTTAATGATGCATACATTGTTGATGCGCCAGGTTCCTTTCACCTTGGACGAATCTTTCACAGTGTTCTTTTAGGTTCCCCTTTATGTGTAACGCTGCCAGTCAGTCACTTAGAATTTGAGTTTGAATGAAAATTCGACAGAAAGCTTATGATGTCGAGTATTCCCTACTACCAATTTTTATAGTCATAGGGTGGTATGAGATAATGTAACACTAAATCAAGAATGTGAAAACTGAAGGAGATTTCACATACCTCGTTCCGGCGATATCTTACTACAGATATGTGTTAAGACTCATTTGTGGCGCCACACTCTTGGATAGTGCTTGGAAAGAAAGTTTTGCCTGTAGGTTTGATTTATTGTAAACACACAGCAGGCCTGCAGAGTTTTTAGATTCAGTTATTCGCTTTCCTTGTTGGTTGGTTTATTCAGTCAGGAAGTCAACACATTTAGGCTACAAAAAAGTATTTTTGAAAGTAATCCAGTTGCGACATAAATGTATTTGCACGAAATTAGTTGTATGGTGCAATGGCTGAGACATTGCATTGTTCAATGAATAACTTCAGAGTATGTAGGTTATTTTTTTGTGTGATTGGATAGATAGGACAATAAACGTAGAACAAATTTCTCTTGGTTATGCACATGAAAACCACAGTATGATAAATGGCGGTGCTACCAACTAATAATACAAAGAAAATATGGCGGCGCCATCTAGCAGCAGTGATAGCGTTAACCTTTACGAGTCGCTCCCAGGTGCACAAGGACGTACCAAATGTTCACTCAAGAATAAGGAAGCATGTGGTGTGTTTGTTTCCTTAAAAGAAATGGCGTTGTAATCCTTGGCTTCAGACAAGCAAGTGCTAGACAGTATTCGACAGCGCTAAATGGCGCTTGATTCTACCGACTTTCATTCAGTGACCTTACGGGAAAGTCACCTAGGAAACGGTTGGTTTCCGAAGGAGGCAGTTTAAGTGTTTAGTATCTGAAATTAAGTTGTCTGCGTAACGTTTATGATTGCTACTTCGAACCCCCATTTCCATTGATTGACGTCGGAACCGTGCTGCGTTCAGGTGAGTCGGCAGGGTGTTTTTCTGCTCCGCGCACCTGACTTCTTTCTTCTCGCTACTCTTGACCATCTGCGTCACCACTCCCTGCATGGGCCATTAGTACCCTCCCCTTCCACCATTCTCTCTCTGCGTGAGTTGTAAGCACGTGGCCGTGCCTGTCGTGGTTGTGATTCTGACGTCAAAACAATAAGGATTTCAAAGTTATTAGGATTATGATAATTGGAATTATTTTAAAGATTATCAGCCCTTTTGGATAGGTCACACATTGGCATTCTCTTGCATTGTTGTTGGAGCTGTTTTTCGCAAGGTTCCAACTGCCAACTGCCAAAATGATTGCAGAGAAAAATATGATCAGAGTTAAGTAGTATGATAGTGCTATTTTCGCCCACAGAGAATCACCAAGATAGCCGCCATCAAGTAAACCGGAATTGCCACCATTTTGGAATAAGACCATCAATTTGGAAGGCCATGACGTCACTTCCGGTCCACCATTTTGAATGACATCACATCCAGGCGTTAAAGGAACCGGAAATGCCGCCATTTTCCTAAGATGGCCCCAGGTTTCAGTTTCAATTCCCAAAATTATTTAAAAAATGCCCTAACTCAGTAACCGTTGGTCCCAGAGCGAAACTGAGCGTAATTTGGCCCCCAGGCATGACACCCCGCCTGCTCTCGGCTATCAGTAGGCCCGGTCAAGAATTATTTTGGCCCGAAAAAAAAAATTTGGCACAGTTCCAAAAATATGAAAAAATAGCCGTAACTTGGGATCCGTTGGTCTTAGAGCGAAACGGTTTGGGATTTAGCATCCCAGGGTCGTACCCTACATGTAACCCACTCCAGAAATCGTGTACTCGAATTTTGGCAAGTTGGCCCACCCCGATAATTCGAGAACAGTCCGTCCTAGAGCGAAACCGTTCGAAATTTGACTTCCCCTTATGTAACCCCACACATTGAACACTCTAGGGGTTGGTTGCCACCAAGTTCATTTTATTCGATTAATTTATTTCGGCTACAACTTCGAACAAATTAGTATACCCTTTAGTTAAATAATACAGTACGACTAAACAATACTGCCCGCATAAAATTTCGTTGGCTGCTTGTATCCTCTTTGGATTCCAAATTATCTTCTTTCGAAGGTAATCGTGGAGTCCTGTAGGCGGTCTTAAACCGAACGAATCGAAGTACAAGGCGCACGAACCTCCTTTTAAGTAATACGTGGTCCAATGTCTTCCTTCACCTTCTCTCGAATCTTGCAAATTAACTATTCCGCATTCTGCCACTTTGGGACGTGTAGGCAGTAGATCGTTGCTGTAGACCCCTCTAAACGTATTTATTCCTAGCTTTTTGGCATATTTGGAGATCTAAATTCGTCAAGGATCTGTTCATAGGTACCCCTGCTTCATGTAAAATCCTCGTCCAGATTGTTTTTTTTTCTCCTCAATCCTCCACCCGTTTTCGAAGCGGAGGCGAGTGCTTCCATCTTGGCATTGTGACGTTTTATTTCTTCGAGCTGTCTCGAGTTAGCCTTGGAGTCATTAACGGCCTTGCTATTCCGGCTGCGCCACCTGCTATCGCACCCAGCGCTGCTAATATGGGGATGAGGAGAGGGAGAAACCTGCCTTTCTTGACTTGAGCGCGAGAGAACTTGAGATTCAGTCCCTTGCCGCTGGTCTTGGCCTTCCGGATTCTGGATTGTTGTGCCTTGGTGACTGGTAGGGCCACCTTCCCCGTCCTGAGCTGCGAGTTGGCTAGACGTATGCTGGGTGTTTTAACAGCTTTAATTTGGCTCAGCATTCTCTCCTTTTCAGCCGTGGTCAGTCCTACAGTGGCTTTTCCGTACGTGTTTGTTAGTGAGAGTATAAAAAATGTTAATGATCCTTTTTATATATTAATTTTTTTTTGTAAGAAAATTCCTTTTATTTAAGTTTCTTCACATTATCACTTCGACTTTACTTTTGTCCAACTTCAAACTCATCAATCTATCGCTAATAACTAAAGCGTGGCATCTAGTGCTGGCGGGTACTTGCGCCCCGAATTTGAACCTCAAAGACACGTCGATTACGCTCGATTTGAGGCGTTCGCTTTGCTTACTGCAGTCGAAGCAGATTAACGCGAAGTTCTTAGCGTACGTGGACACGTCGAAAGCAGGTCCCGTTTGCATTTCTCCGTAGTACTACTTCCTAAAGTTGACTAGGTCTTTATACAGGGTGTTCGGAAATTGGTGTCAAATATTTTGAGGGTCCGCTGTGTGATCAAAGATAAGAAGAAAAAGTCCTATAAACATGGGTCCGGAAATGCACCAGTCTTTAGTTACAGCCCCCCCCCCCCAGGTTTGGGGTAAACAGTTCTTAAATACCTCGTAATGATTCACCGTTTCCATTCCAAACTCAGGATATGTGCCATATCATACCTGGTATTTCAGTACTTCATAATACAGTATTGGGTCGCACAACTTATCAGAGGGGGAGGCAATTTTCTTATGGGGGGGTTTCAAGGTTTTTGTCTTTAACACTTAAAACTACAAAGAATCTGAGGTGGAGATTTACCTCCAAATCAAAACCAAGTTTATGCGATGATTTTTGTGGAAGCTGGAGCGTTAGACAAAGGCAACAAACAAACAAACAAATAAGCAACCAAATTCAAATGTGTGGGTTGAGTACAGTAATGTTGTTCTCGCCGCTTCGGCCAATGAAACAAGTGATCATCCGAATTCTAAGGATTCCCCCACTTTTACGTTTTAAGCTTCTTTGCTTGAAGAGTAGAAAACAAATACATTAAATCCCTCACTTTTAATGGCGAGGATACCCGATTGATAATGTTTGGTGCTCTCCACAGAGATGTACGTACAGTAGTTGTTTTTTTTTTGGAGGGGGGGGGGCACAAACTTGGAAAACGATGTAACCTACTTGGTCTTTACACGTAATGAAAGAAAGTACAGTACTACTTTCGATTGTTTTCAATCACACGACGTGTTTTTTCTACAATTTGTTTCATTAAAGTACAAGACCAAAGCAGTTACTCCTCTCTTCCCCCACGTTTGATCCCCCCCCCCCTATAAGAAAATTACCTCTCCCTCTGATAAGTTGTGCGACCCAGTACTGTATTATGAAGTACTGAAATACCAGGTATAATATGGCACATATCCTGAGTTTGGAATGGAAACGGTGAATCATTACGAGGTATTTAAGAACTGTTTACCCCAAACCTGGGGGGGGGCTGTAACTAAAGACTGGTGCATTTCCGACCCATGTTTATAGGACTTTTTCTTCTTATCTTTGATCACAAAGCGGACCCTCAAAATATTTGACACCAATTTCCGAACACCCTGTATATACTCGAAACGTTTCCGCTGGCAAAATCCGCATTCAGATCTAAAAACGGATACCTCTCGGAATTCAGAGTTACGTGAGCGTCCGTTAGACTGCAGTGATCAAACACGGCCGGATTTTTCTTTTGATCTCCGTCTCTCCCAGTTTGAAATTATTACGTATCTCTGCTTCTCGATTGAGCTCGTGGTGATCAGTCTCCAAGTACAGCTAGTTGCAGTGGGCAAATCGAGCATGTCCGAGTACCAGTGCCTGAAAGCCATGGGTACCGTAATCCCGGCATCCACGAGTCCGTGCAACCTATTTTTCTGAGCGTCGGATGGTGTCACGTGAGGGAGACGCCAGGAAACTTGATCTAGAACGATCTTACCTGGAGCGACTCCCGTGTCCCTGAAGATGGCGTTCGTGTCGGCAGCTCCCATTAAAGTCAACGTTTGCTGAACCCCGTAAATCGCTCTTGTGTAATCTTTGAAGAATCCCATCAAATGCGAGAGGGGTATGGCGTAGGCGAAGGATCCTTTCGGAGTGTGAGCGCTGAGAAGGACGTCTCTCGTGTTTGAAGACGGTATTCATTCCGTTGTCGGCCGTACTGGCACTTGCACCGTCCAGGAACCATCCTCTATTCGCTACGTGGGCCTGGTCTTTCGGGCCGTAGCTGACTATTCCCTTGATGGTGCTGGCAAATCCCGGGTGATTGATCTCGTCCACAGTCTTGTCCCCTATCTGGTACTTGATGTTCGAGAAGAGGTAGGCTATCGCGTTGTTCACGAGAGCTATCTTGTCGGTGGCGGCGTAAGCAGACCCGTCGCTCGCTTTTACCAGTGCATCCTTTACGTACAGGTAACTCTGGTGAGGATGGGTGAAGAGGTCCTGGTTTTGAACCACTATTCTGAGTTCCGAGTTCACGTTGTTCAAGTTTGTCCCCACTATCGGAGTGTAGTCGTGGTAATTGTACTCTACTTTTAACCTGGTAATTCGTCCAGGCTAAAAGGTTCCTGGACATTTAAATATCCTTCTACGGTCTCCATTTTGTGTTGGCGATGAGGGTATCTAGATAGGTCGCGTTCGATGGAGTGAGGACCTGTCGGCGTTTAGCTTGGGATTCGGTAGGCGGTGGTGTTAGTTGTCTGGTAGATGGTTTGTTAGTCTTAAAATCTAACATTTAATTTGTTCTTATTATATCCTTTTTTTTTATCTAAAAAAAATTTTTTTTTCTGTTTGGTTTACAAGTATTTTCATTTCGTCTTCCTCAAGTGTAATCTCATAGTCACAGTCTCACCCCTCAAATTAACCGGCCGGTCGTCCTGGTCGGTCAGCCACATTCTAATCGAGCGAATGGCGTTGCTGGTTACAGGTAAATGGTTCAAGTTGTGTGGGGATTGAACTATCTTGTATCCCGGCGCGCAGTTTGGAAAGAAGGAGTAGAGGGTCGTTGCCTCGATCCGTTCACGTAAGAATTGCCTACTAGATCGCAGCGTACCAAGATGGAATTGACGTCGAGGATGTTGGCGGTGTTCTCGGCGGTGCTGATGCCTTGTAGGTACACTCAAGCTCGAATCCGAATAACTTTCCCACGGTTGTCGGGTCGGCGGCGGGGAAATCTACCTTGTAGAGTTTGTTCGTGATATGTACCTCGCATTTCAGAGTATTGGGGTTGCTAACGATACGAACGTGCGAGACGTCGTTCGCGGCCTCCCAGTGCTGACGCTTCTTCATTTCCCCGTAGACATACTTTTCTATCGCTTCTAATTCGTAGGAACCTACTGGGATGACGAGTTTCGTCCACTCCCTACCGTTGTTGTGACTGTACCTAAATGTGTCTGACTTGAAAGCTTTCACGTTCGGAATGGAGTTGTACGTTTCCAAGTTGACCAGTGCGATCTCCCATCCCTCCTTGTCGTCGTCCGTTAGCAGTAGAGGTGTCGAAAACTTGGTGGTGAAATCCGTGGTGTTTGAGGAACGAACTATTGAGGAGGAAGGCATCGTTCCCCTTATGTCGCAATTAACGAAAGTGTATCGTTTATGATTGATCTTAAACATTTATTAATGTAAATTTTTTCTTTAGTTTTTTATTAGTTAAAAAAATTTTGTTTCTTTCTTTTTGCCTTTTAACATCTTCCAAACTCTTTAATCAACTTGCCGTGCTCGTCGACCAACAAGAGACCGTTAGCTTTCAACTCCGTGTAAATGTGCACGATTTCTTCGTCGAGCGAGGTGTTCCCTGCATCTCTCAAAGCTCTGATCAGTTTCAATCTTTCACAAAGTTCGTTGGGGTCTTTGTAAAACTTGTATCCTTCCCCCTGTCGAGTCGGCTGTTGTTGCAGTTGTTGTTGTTGTTGAACCTTGCCAAACACAGGTTTGATTAAGGTCGCGTACTTGTAACCGGCACTCAATTTCAGTCTCTTAGCTTCGGGATCATGGTCTCTATACACGGCGCTGCTTCTCCTGAGAATGCCGTGATAATCCAACAGACTGGGATGATCGTCGGTCGGTTTTCGCGGATTCTTGAGCATGATCAACTGCCACAGCTGGTCGGTGCCCTTGTACTTTTTTCCTCCCACTACCACGTCGTCGTCTATGAAATCTACGTCCGAGTTACCTATCTTATACTTTTTAGTTACTGGTTCGTACCTTATACCGAAAGTGAGGTCAGCACAGACTGTCCCTGGTAGCGAACATGCTCAGGTACTCGGTGGCTAGCGGTCCTAGTTGCACGGTGTCTAGCAAAGACGTCTCTTCTTCCAAGTATCTCATTCGTGCGCTCGGAGTCATAGCTTCGATTTGCATGAGGGCGCTGGGCGTGAGTGCTCCCATAGAGCTGGATAACCGTCTCATTGCCCCGGCATTAAAAGCCAGCTCGGATTCCGTGTCTTCGTCTTCTCCATCTTCCTCCCTGTTATAGCCAGGACCAGTTGCTGCTTCCAAAGCCCTCTGATTGTTCCGAAGTTTTTCTCCGTGCTGTATGTGTTGTTTCTGTTGCCCGGCTTCGATAGCCAACAACTCTTTGATCTGGAGCTGACGTTGAGCGGCCACCTCCTTGCTCTCCTTGGCCCGTAGGTTCGTCTGCTCTCTGATCGGATCTGTCACGGGTTTGAAAATCTTGGTGAGATGCTCGGACTCTGTAACCTTCTCCAGCTTGGCATCCCTGAATTTACGTTTGAGTCGTTTCAGGGCCTCGTACTGATCCGAAGCTCGTTGTCGTTTCTTTGAGCTCATTTTACATAGGGAGAGAAGTTAAAGGATGTGACCTTTTTATATAGGTAAAAAAAAAATTCTCGTTCTCGTTGACGTCAACACTCGTTCGTGGTAACGTAATTCTCATTCTCGGTAACACCAACACTCGTTCTCGTTGATGCCAACACTCGTCCTCGTTGACCCGAACGTGATTTCTCGTTAACACCAACACTCGTTCTCGTTGACCTCATCCCAACTTCTTGACTAATCCAACATGCGCCTGTACCTTCCTACTCTCAATGGCTCGGTCTTGTCGATGGTCAGAAAGCCGTACGGGTCGGAATTCCAGCACTTCTTAAACTCTTCGAAACTCGGGTCGCCTCCCACGTGGTTGTTGTAGACGTGCTTGAGGTTGGTGTCGTCTTGTCTGAACAGAATCAGGACGTTGGCGTTGTCTCGTATCACGCGCTTGGGAATCCTGCTGTAGGTCTGACACAGGTAAAAGACGTCCACGTTGGCGTGCCTTCCGTAGGCAAAGTACCTCTCGATCTTGTCCTGCTTTTCTATCATGCAGTCGTCGAATAAAAGCACGGTTTTCTCCTTTTTCCCGTCACCATCTATTAACAGTTGTTCGGGTAATGGAATCTCTTCCAAACTTGAGCAGAACGAGGTTACTTCGGGGCAAGTCTCTTCGAAGGCCTGCCTCAACCATTCGTACTTGCTTTGAAACAGGGTCTTGGAACACACGTAGAGTCTCTCGTACTGTAGCCAGCCCTCGTTGCAGATGAGATTGAGTGTTAGATTAGTCTTGTCGCACCCGGCCGGGCCGCAGATGATGCATCGAAGTTGTTTCGGTAAATTGAGATGGTTCGTGCTTTTCTCGAAGGTGACGTCCATCGAGTCATAATTGATTAGTTTCATTTGTAAAGTAGAAAAGGAATGTTACGCTTTATAAACAAAAAAAATTAAAAGTAAAAGTGAGTTGTTGATTAGTTTCGTTGAAAAGGATCGTTATGCTTTCTATACAATTTTTTTTCTATAATTAAAAGCTAAATTAAACCAAATCATGTATTGCTTGAAGTGTAAGCAAGTTACTGGTACTGCAGACCCAGTTACCGTCACGACGTCGAACAAGCGCTCTCTATTGAAGGGAAAATGCGAAGTCTGCGGCACGAAAAAGGCTCAGTTTCAGAAGCTGCTAAGTAGTCCTCGCAAACGATATAAAGCTCACACGAAGGGCTCGGGTCTGTTAAACACGATGATAAATAAACTACCTATCGAATTCCACATCCCGGGCTACAAGTTTTGCGGTCCCGGCACGAAACTGAGCGAGAGACTGGCGAGAAGAGACATGGGGATCAACGCTCTCGACGAGGCTTGTAAAAAACACGACATAGCTTATGCAGCCAGCGATGATTTGGAAGACAGACACAGGGCGGACGAGGAGTTGGCTTCCACAGCCAAGAAAAACGTATTTTCCCTTACCAGAGCGGGGTTGAGCGAGCGAGCCGCTGCCGCAGCCGTCGCCGCCGTCGTGAAGGCTAAAGTCAAGTTGGGGATGGGTGTGTAAAATTAAATAAATGGGAAACAATTTTATTTTGATAATAATAAATGGTAAGACGTAGTAAATGGATACTTTAGCCAAAGAACTGCATAAACCGGCTCCTAGACATTACCCTAGGCGTAAGACCAAAGCCACCTTCATAGACGACCTGTGGCAGATAGATCTGGTCGAGATGATACCGTACTCCCGAGTCAACAAAGGGCACAAGTACCTGCGCACCCAGATCGACGTATACAGCAAGTTCGCGCGAGCGGAACCGATTAAATCGAAGACCGCTGTCGACGTTACCGGCGCCTTCAAGAAAATGCTGGTCTCGGCCAAGCCCAGGCTACTGCATTCCGATGAAGGTACGGAATTTTTTAACTCCACCTTCTCCCCTCTGATGAAAAGAATGGGCATCAAGCACTATCACACCTACTCGGAAACCAAGGCGAGCATGGTGGAACGTTTCAACACCACGCTGAAGACTTTAATGTGGCGGGAATTCACGCGTAGAAGTAGCTAAAAGTGGATAGACTTACTTCCTTCTCTGCTAGACAAGTACAACAGTTCTGTGCATAGAACAATTAAGGCAAGACCCAAAGACGTGAACGACGGAAAAGTTAAACTTCCAAAATCCCAGTTCCTGAACTATTAATAAAACCTAATAAATTTAAGACTGGAGATAATGTACGAATCTCGAAAGTAAAAGGGGTGTTCGACAAGGGCTACCTTCAAAACTGGACCAACGAAATTTATACTATTGATAAAGTAAGAAACACTAACCCTGTCACATACACCTGAAAGATTACGGCGGGGAAAGCGTAAAGGGCGGCTTTTACGAGTGGGAATTGCAGAAGACGAGCGTGCCGGATTTGTTTCTGGTGGAGAAGGTGTTGGAGACGAAGAAGGTACGGGGGAAGACGAGTTACTTGGTCAAGTGGGTCGATAATTTGGATTCGCTAGGATGAGTCACAACCGGAAATTGCATAATGTGACGCAATCATGACGTAATGCATAATGGAACATTCTAGAACATTCTATTCGATCACGTGATTTCCGGTTGTGGTACAATTTCCGGTTGATTAGGTATAAAAGCTAAGACCTTTTCCCGCTCGCTCTCTTTCCAGTTTGGATTTAATCAAGATAGGATCTCCACGCCACCAGTCTTTCCAATTTGATTTTAATCGAAAGAATATCTTCGCCATTTTTGTAAGTTTATTCAATCCATTCTTAAAACATGTAGAATTTTCTTATATATAAAAGCTTAGACAGACATTTCGTTTTTTGATTTGTTGTTCTTAGATTCAAACATGTCTACCAAAACTAGCTTTACCTGCGCGATTTGTGCGGTCGTGTTTTCGTCACAGCAATCATTAATTGAGCATCTCTCCAACCATCACCGGACCGATGAAGACCCCACCGAAGATTTTCGCTGCGTCCTGCTTCATTCGGTCTGCGAGGAGGTGGGATGCGACGACTGCCGTGTTGAACCACCAACCCTCGTTGACGCCCACGGCGGTGGCTTTCGTCGCTACAACAAAACCTTCAATAACGACGAGGGCTACCCATCTCTCCTCCGCGACCCCCTTCACCTCCTGACCTGTTTGAAACCAGCCATCGCTCAACTTTTATTCGCCTGCCTCACCAGTCTCGTATCCTGTAAATTTCAAATCTGTTTGACGGTAACGTTTTTGTAGAGCCAAACAAACCCTCAACACCGGGTTCTGGAGCCTTTACGTCAACGCTCCTTCCACTCACGACATCCCCAGGTTACTCGACGAGGCCTACGAGAGGATTCATCACGCCATCGATGCCTTCACCAAAAAGGGTAGCGGTTGGGTCGTCGATGCCGTGACGGATAATTGCATCAAAGTAGGCAAGTACGACCCCTTCAGAGCCTCTTCTTACATCCCTCTATCCAAACAACTGAGGAAGAAGCGCCAGTTCGTCGTCAACGTCGAAAACAAGGCGGACTACCGCTGCTTCCTTTACTCCGTGTTAGCAGCGATTCATCGCAGCTTCGTCGTCGATCCCCAACACTATACTCAATGGCTGGACACAGTCGACCACTCGATGTTAAAGTATCCGGTCAACTTAAATCAAATTGACAAGTTCGAAACCAAAAACAGCGGTCTCGCCATTAACGTTATCGCCTTCACGACCGAATTCGAACTGCATCCCATTCGAGTTTGCAAGTCCGTGGTCGGTCGTCGGGTGGTAGACTTGCTGTTTTTGGCCGAGGACGATAAAGACGGAGAACCCAATTTTCACTATTGCGCCATTACAGATTTCGACGGATTTTTCAAGCGAGCGGGTGTCGGGACTCATAAAAATATTCTACTGCCGCAACTGCTTCTCGGGATTCACTCGCGAAGTCACCCTTCGCAAACATCGCGCCGAGTGCTTCGCTCTAAACCCGAGTCAGCGGTTGAAATTCCCGAGACTCGGCGACAATACTTTGGAATTTAAGCACTTTAACTTTCAAAACAAACACCCCTGGGTCATCTACGCTAACTTTGAGTGCCGGCTCCTGCCCGTGTCGGGTCCTCTTCCCGATCCATCCACCAGTTCCACAACTCCCATCCACAAGAACGTTCCCATCAGCTACGGATACGTTGTCGTTGGACCAGGTGGAGAGATCGTGAACGAGAAATATCATTTCGGACTCGACGTGGTGGAAGACTTCATGAAGTCGGTGGAGGAAGAGGCTCTGAAGTACGCCGCCATCATCGCCAATCCTCGTCCTCTCGCCCTCACCGAATAGGAAGAAGCACGTTTCCTGCTTGCTAAAACTTGCTACTACTGCGGAGAAGGCTTCTACCCGGGACTTTACGCCTCGGAAAAGAAAGAGATGGAAGAGAGGAAGGTGCGGGATCACGACCACTTCCCTCCCGGCAAGTACCGCGGCGCCAGCCACAACAAATGCAACTTGTCAGCGAGGCAGACCAGCGTCATCCCCGTAGTCTTCCACAATTTAGAAGGCTACGACATGCACCTACTCCTTTCCTCCGCCGAAAAGTTCCAGGGGAACGTGGACGTCATCGCCAGGAACACGGAGCGATTTCAGAGCATGTCGGTGGGCCTGAAAACTCCTTACCCTCTACCAAACACACTCATGAAAAACGTTACCGTCACGCTCAGGTTCATCGACAGCCTGAACTTCTTGGCCTTGTTCCTGGCGACGCTTGTCACCAACCTGAAGAACGCCGGTGGTGCTTTCCTCATCCTCAGGGCCGGACTGGAGCGTGCTTCTCTTCGCAACCGTTTCACCGCCTTCGACCCAGACGTCAACACCGACACCCTCCTAAACCTTTTAACTCAGAAAGGCTACTACCCTTACGAGTACGTCATCAGTTTGGAAGTCTTCGAAAAAACGGAGTTACCCCCGCAGGAAGCTTTTTATTCCAAAGTCAGAGAGGAAGGCATCGGCGATGAGGAATACCAGCACGTGCAGGCCGTCTGGAGCATGCTAGCCGTCAAGATCATTTCCGCCTACCACGCCGTTTACCAAATGACGGACGTATACCTCCTCGCCGAAGTCTTCGAAAACTTCCGCACACTCTGTCTTCATACTTTTCACCTAGACCCATGCTATTACCTCTCCACACCAGGCTTCAGTTGGGGCGCCTCACTCAGGCAAACCAAAGCTAAATTAGAACTCTTTACGCACGTTAGCAAGCACAATTTCATCACTTCCGGCATCAGAGGCGGGCTTTCTTACATCGCTCGTCGCTACGCCCGAGCCAACAACCACTTGAAGAAATAAAATCACACCTGAACCACCAGGAAGAACACAGTTCACAGTTCTACTTGAATTTTCGGAGAAAATACCGTTCTCCTTCTTCAGAAATACACTCACAACACGGAGGAAAAAACAAGTTCTCACATCACCTAATGTAAACAAAAATTCAAAAGGACGCGCGTGGAGAAGCAGACCACTGATCTATATAACATCGCTTCCAAGGAGATTCCACTTCTTGTCAAACTCGGCTGTGAGCTGATGGTTCACCAAGCCCTCAATACTGTTGTAAGATGGTCCC